>JAUZNJ010047012.1:0-31809 GCA_034780135.1 Jordanella pulchra
GATAGATAGATAGATAGATAGATAGATAGATAGATAGATAGATAGATAGATAGATAGATAGATAGATAGATTGATTTGCTACACTTACTTGGCTTTATATATTGGAGTGAGTATGATGTCTGAGCATATGTCAGACTCTGACCCATTCAACACATAAAGGCATTTTTCCTCCCTTCATTGGCATGTGATCCAGCTATACCTGCTTGTATTAAAATCTCAACGACGAAAAACGGTACGGAGGGTTTAGAGGGAAGGGTTGGGGGGATGAGAGGAGTCAACAGAGAGAGGGCGAGTGAGGGAGAGAGAGACGGGAGGCGCTCAATTTGCCATCACAGGTGCAACGGGGCAGAAAGTATCTAAGGAAGTGGAAGAGTTTCCTTGTGTTTGTGTGCATGCATGAGAGGAAGAGAGAGAAAGAAACAAAGAGAGAGGGAGAGCGAACATTTTTGTGGGTGTGTGTGTATGTCTAACAAGGGAGAAAAGACAACTCATTTGAATGTCAGATACAGGGAAGCGTGGCGTGCAGGGCAGGATGAATGAGGCGAGGAGGGATGAGAAGAATGAATATGGATTACTGGGATGAAGATTCTATTATTTTCTGCCCGTTCCTCTGATCTCATTGTCGCAATGCTATTGGCCTGTGTGTGTAAGATGTGTGTGTATGTGTGAGTGTTTGGGGGGCACGAGTATTTGTTATCTTGTGGGGACAGTGTAAGGCCATTTTCCCAGGAATATGCTACTTTGTCCAGACTTACAGATGCATGTAGGGAGGTCAACTGGCCCTTCTGGGGAGAGGTTTTTTTCGTGGGTTGGGGGGGAGGTTTGAGACCAAGGTGTGAATTGAGTTTACTTTAGGGTTATGTATGTGCAGTATTGGTAATGGGTAGAGTTAGAGTGAGGGTCTGGCTTAGGCCATAGAAATTAATTGGAAATGAGTAGAAAGCCAAAACAAAGTCCTTGTAGGAATAGTGGGGCATACCTAATACCTGATGGTGTTATGTTTTTGCATGCATTCAAAATATATTAGAAAATTAGAAGTCTGCAACAGAGGAACCATATTGGCTGATGCAATTTCTGACTGATTATGAACACGTCAGTACAGTACAGTGGGTTTTTAACATGATTTTATTATATTAGAAAATATAAAATAAAATCTATATATTATGTAAAAGTAACCTATCTGCAAGCAGTACTTCACATGTGACGGGCTATAAATGTACCTAATTATTAAATTAATGATGGTTACACATCATAACAAGTATTCAAAAAGTAAAAAAATATCAGTAAAAATCTTTTCAATTTCACAGCATTCAACACGAGAGGCAAAATCATGAGAAAAAAGAAACTTTGATCAAAAAACACAGGAACTAAAGTTCTGTTACAAAAGAATATAAGAGTCAAGCTAGCAGTTACCCCAACTTCAGCCATTGTCAGCAGAGTAATTTCTTGATTTAATTTTTTCTCAATATTTTTTAAGGGATTGTTTCCAGATTGAGGATTTTTTTACAGCCTTGAACAGGCTTTAATCTGGAACTGATCTGTAGTTAATACAATCCTTTTTTTTCACCTAAACTATAACCATCTCCCCATTTCTGCTGAAAAGAAAATCAATAACTACCAATGCCATTAACCACTTCCATGGCCATGGGTCCAAGGTACTTCAATCTAATGACAAACTTTTTTTTGCATGTTTGGTACAAAAGTTTATGTCGGCGTGAATTAACCAAAGCATCCAGTTAAATTGTACCAATTGTACCTTTCCAATGTTTGATGCATCCACTGCATGCATAGATAGACAGACAGACAGACAGACAGACAGATAGACAGACAGACAGATATTGTCAATAACATCAGTCTCAGAAGATGAATGTCATTTATTAACTTAAACATATTCCATAGATAAAACTACGCAGATAAACAAATGTATATTTTCAGTATTCTATTTGTATAAGTCTTCCATGTGACGTCAACACTGATAGATTGTGTAGTGTGGAATTGCAGTGGAGAAGCGATGTCAACAATCCTGGGGTTTTTTGTGGTGTTGAAAGGATAGTGAAATACATATATAATATACATAACATGGGTTATCAGTTTTGACAAAAATATTAATATCTGATATTGATACTGGCCCAGAATTAAATGTCAGGGTATTTCTACATGAAGCAGGACTACTTTTGGCTTTCTTTTGTGATTCACTAGTCGTCTTTATCAGCCAGTGATTTACAAATCTCTGGAGATCCTAAACCCTGATTTGTGGATCACTGAATCACAAAATGTAAGTTTGTGTTCAATATTTATTCATTTATTTATTTTTTCAAAAATAATTTATAGATTGTGCTTGGATCAGTGTTTTCAATTATGTAGTCCCTAGTTAGTTTGGACCCTCTTTTGCAAAACTACTCTAATGGTCAAATGTGTATCTGAGTAGCTTAGTGTCAAAGTCTGTTCTAGTTCTTTGCATCTATAGATGAAAACAAATGCCTATATACTTAACACCCAAAGAAGTGATTTCCCTCTCAGATTGCTTACAGACACAGTAATCACACTGTCTTTTCGTAATGATAATATTGCCCCTCATTTACTATCAAAATCATTTTATTTCAGTTCATGATGTTTACAATAACAAAATTGTCTTAATCCCAACATATCTTGTTTTTCTTGTTCATTTTTTCATTACAGCATGTTTTCGATTATTTGTCTGTCCTACTTTGTGTTTTCTGTTTCTCCTGTCCCACACTTCACATTATGTTCCTTTTTTTTTACTTGCCCTAACTCTTTTCGGTTGAGTGGTGAGCAGACAGAGAAAGACAGAAAAAGATGTGAATCTCAACCAATTTGTCTTGACGTACAGAAATGCTCAGGTGGGAGAGGTGTCAAACAGCTAAGAGGGGGTGAAACAAGTTTGTAGCTCGGTGAGAGCTGATATAAGAATGATGGAAGATGAACGAGGAAGGCTAGAAAGCAATAGAAGCAAAGAAATTGCAAGGAAAGAGCTTACCAAAGTGATTAGGAGAATTTTGCAATAAATGAAACATATTTTTTTTTATTTCTCCTACTATGTAAAGCAAAGCATGACTACAGTGACCCACAAATGTTTACTTGTTTACCAGATTGTTTTGATAATCTGGCAGCGCCCTTTCTAGGATGTTCCCCAAATCACCCCTAATGACGAGCAGCCCATGGCCCTAGAGGGCAAGGAAGAAGGTGATGGGTTGATGGATAACCTGGTAGTATAGTAAATGTATTTACAGCTTTTTTTTCCAAAAACAAAAGTAGTTCTGTATTCCACGATATGGTTTAATTCAATATCGTGATATGACTTTTTCACACGTTTAACATTTCAATATAAACCACAGTCTATAAACATAGCATTGGTCACTGACTGATGTTTCAGGTTTTAATGTAGTTTTATGTGTTTTTGTTTTTCAAAGCTAATATTTCTTGAATGTTGTGTTGGATAATTTTTATAAACATTGCAAAATATTCATCCTAAGTATGTATTGTCATCTATTTTAGGAATTCTTGACTTTCTTTCTAAGGGATTTATTTTTCCTATATCAATATCGAAATTATATCGTATTGACTAAAATTAAAAAATATATTTTGATATAAATTTTGGACATATCGTCCAGCCCTACTAATTATTGAGTTAAGTTGTGTATATTTTGTTTGCTCTTTCAATATTCTATAAATTGTTTTTGTCACTCCTCAACCAGAGTCTAAATGGAAGTATCTTACTTTACTGTGGCTAAGGAGAAGAATGGTAAATGCCTTGAATTAATATACTGCTTTTCTTGTCATTACTGGTCTATAATAGAGACTTTGAGTTCTATTAAATCATGAAATGTGATGATTGTGATAATCTTAAAGCTGATAACTACAAGTATATCTCTTCTCTGGCCCCTAAATGGCACACTCATGCTCACCTACACTTATTCTGTGCCGTCTGCCAGCTAGTTACCAGATCTGATAATTGGCTTCTATACCCAACCATATTATGTGACTATTTCTGGAAGGAGTTCAGTTTTCTTGCGAGTTTTGACAGATACATAAACGGTTTCAGTATTCAGTCAAAATGTGGGTGTTTAATGTAGAGTTCCGGGCAGTACAAATTATTGACTCTCCTCTCCAGTACTTTGGCATAGGCTTCCAGGGAGGCTAAAAAGTGGGACCTCTCTTTAGTTGGAACACACCATCTGGTTCCCTATCCTATGCAGGGGAACCACCACCTCAGCCCGTCAGTTCAGAGGCACTGTCCCTGACCTCCGGGTGACTGCCAACCCACCACCCCCACCACCCTACCCCAGCAAGATGACATTGCACATGCCCAGAGCCATTGTAAGTGTCTGTGGACCAAGTCATCACAACCTCTGACTGCTGCCTAGTCCTTTTAGCCCGTTTTTCTTGGTCCCCCATACATGTAGTAGGCCCACTGGGTGATCGCCTCAATTCAGTACTTCAAGCTTGGCTCATCCATCCCATGAGGAGGAAGCCGACCACCATGTGCTCGCCAATGATCCCCTACCCCTAGCCTTGCTCTAGCGTGAGGCACTGGCTCCGCTATACCGGGCGATGTCCCATACCTCAATTTTATTTGTTGTCATAACTGATTTTTGATGCGCTCTTTGTCTGACCCATTACCTCTTTGCCTTGGGAGACCCTGCCAGGTGTATTTAAGCCTCTAGGAACAGTGCCTCTGGGATCAATTAAACACTGATACCGTGGCCTGCTCTGGCCAGTTTTGAATGCTCACTAAGCAAGGTGTCTTTTGTAGGGCATTAACAAGTTGTATTTTTTCCAATTCAACTAATTGAAAGTAAAAACACAAAAAACTGTGTATCCATAAATAATATATTAACACAGAAACTAAAAAAAAAATCTTTATATACCTTTATAACATCTAGACATCTAGTGGATAAAATAATAAATAAAATTTAAAAACTCACCCAGATGAAAATTCCTTCAAAAAAAACAAAAATCAAACCAATGAGGTAATCCAGTAATAAAGTCCATTGTAGTAACAATGTCATTGTCAGAATTCTCTTTAGTAATCGGTTTTCATAGAGAAAGATGAGAGTGTCAACATATTTTGGATGAAGGCTTGAACGTTAATGTGTTATGGTATTCCAAGCCAGTGAGAGAGCACCGTCTCTTACTGCCAAATAACAATAAGCCAGTTTTGTTAATAAAATGAACTGGTCCTGGTGGTTCACTCCTGCTGGTTTATATTACACCACATAGTTGCAAGAAATGGGACTATGTATTCCAATTAGTTCAAGATTCTTTTTAAGCCTGTCCCTTGCACTGTTGCCAACGGTATTTTGCCTTTCGCAGTAAAGTAGGCTAACAAACCAATGATACAGTCTTTTTACTAATCTGACCAAGGCTTTTTAGTATAGTTGTTTATAGGCATCTGCAACCGGGGACTCTTACCATTTCCTTCACTGTATAGGCAACCAGTGGCTGGATGCTTGGCTTTCAGATGGTCAAGCAGAACACTCATATTCTTGTTGTACTACATGTAACTCGTTGCAAAGTGTGCAGCAAACATTTTTTTGTTTATTATCTTGAGTGAAAAACTTACATACAATTGATTTGTATCGAATGTCTGTGTTGCTGTCTACCTGTGATCAGTTATCTTCCAATGGGCCAAGTATTGCCCCTTGCTTTTACAAATAATATTATTATTGGTTAGATGCAGGATATGGGCTATACTAAGCACTTAGAATAAGCCAACAAAACACCAGTTTTGACTTTCGAGTTTTCCAGAGGTGAGTCGACTCAGCTTAATTAAGTTGACTAGTCAACAAGTCGACTTTTTGGTGAATGACCTAGTCTCTTGCAAACCTGTAATGCACAATATTCAGGCTATAACTTTCTTTTCTATCCTATAAAATGCAGCATCATTGCTCTGCCTGTGTACAGCCATAACCACACCACCACCCTGCAAAAAGGTGGGATAAATCTAACTAAGCATTGATTAGGCAACTAATCAACCAATTAAACCTTGCCTAGTAGCGGAATTGAATAGTTATCCATTAAATCCCAGTCTTCATCATTGTTTATTTTTATCCATCGTTTTGTGTTTACATGACCTCAGACGAAAATCATGTGAGGATGTTAAATCAAGATGGAATAATCTATAGAAATGGAATCAGTCAGTAGAGGGAGAGGCAGAAATGATTCCCATGGTGTCCTCCTCATGATAAGGGCATGTTCCCCTAATGTTGTAAAAAGAAAGAGGACCTGATGGTGAAAAGGTGTCTAATCTTTGAGGGTAAGGGAGCATAGTCTCCTCAGGGTTTGACGCACTCAACACCTTATTAACCAGAAATCTCTCTCTCGATCTCAATTTCTTACTCTAACGTTTCTTTTTTACAATTCTTTCTAACCCCCTCTCCATCTGTGTAGATGAACAGGCAAAAAAAGTGACGTAAGTCTTTTTGTGTTTTGGTGTTACACAATTTTTTATTTGAAAACCGAGTTCTTCACTGATTTGATGTGCTCTCATGCCAAGGGAATGTATGTTTAGTTCATAGAACTCAAGCAGAGCTTAACACAGCTTCACAATTAAAGTTTCAAACCTAACACATACAAACATTGTAGGATGTGTGAATGTGTTTGGCTTTGTCACTAAATCTCATTGCACAGGATATATTTGGCAAGAACGAGCCCTTCACTAATTTGAGTAATGTAAACATTTTTTTGGCCATAATGGCTTCAAAGTAGATTCTAATAAAAAAAAGACTATTAAAACTGATTGAAAAAATTAACTGAAACATTTTTAGTTGCTTTTAATATAACTTCCTTATCTTTGACTTTGTTAATGTAGCATTAAAATCATAGGAATGTTATAGCAGTGTAAATTAAACACCTCTGTTACAGTACCTTGTTAAGAAATTCATACATATTACACCGCTTTACATTCAATATATGCTTCAACCCCACTTTTAATGTTTTTTATCTGAATTGTATGTTAGAGAAAAGCGGTGGATTGTTTGAAACTGGAAAGAAAGAATACAAAGTTTTCAATATAATCATTACAAAAAATATTTATATGTCTGCCATGCATTTGTGTTCAGCCACCTTTCATCTGATAGCCCTTATTGTAAATCAGCAGAGGTATATTCTGGAGCTAGTCATAGGTGAAAGCTCTCTGCCATCAAAATGAGGAGAAAAACAAGATTGCCTACCTGAAGAATAGAGTTTCCAACCTGGAACAATATGCAAGTATTAATGACATTATCATCACTAGGCTACAGATTAAACCCCGGTCATATGCCCACGCAGCGACTAACAATAAAGGAGAACTGGGAGAGCTGGACCTTTTGTGTACAGTTGAGTACACCAAAAATATTTAAGGTAAGAAAATGATATGATAAAAGCAAACTGTCCCCAAATCTAGAGAAAACTAGGGTCATGTAATTTGGAAATGATCAAAGTATATGAACGTCAAAATAGATCTGGTAGAGGTGGAGTGAAATAAAATTCTTAGCTGTGATTATTTATTTATTTATTTTTGAGGGTTTTTTTATGACACTAGTCGCTCGTTTTTCAGACAGTAGGCTAACAGGAAGGGGTATGAGAGAGGGGGAGAGACATGCAGGAAAGGACTACAAGCCGGATTCGAACCCGGGTCGCCCGCGTCGAGGACTAAAGCCTCTGTAAATGGCTTGTCTGTGCTACCCACTGTGCCACCTGCACGCCTTTCGCTGTGCTTATTGATTATAAAATCTGCTGGAAGCCACACATGAAATATGTATGTGCAGACAATTGCAAAACGTTTCCCAAACTATAAAGCATTACACATTCTTTACTGTTCACTTATTTTAACATCCCTGAGCTACCATTAGCTTGGAGTCACAGAAAGAAGATTTTCCCTCCCTATAGTTTGCACTGATTTTTAACTAAACTGAAAAATTAACAAATCAGTTTATGATGGTGATGTGATTCCGTTTGTTCATACAGATGTTTTGAACAACAAGTGCATGATCGACCCAACACTAGCTAATAATAATATTAATCCTAACATTGGAAGATGAGAAACATAAACCTTAGGTCAGCAAATTTAATATGACTTCATTAAGTTCCTCTTGGGACTGACTTTCAGCAATTAGGATCGACTTATGTGTGATTTCAATAACAACCTCCAGCAATTCAGCTAGACTTCCAGTATGTATTTCTGGCATTGACTGTAAAAATGGCAACACCCTGCTCCTGCAGTACAGTATTCTTGCTTATTTGGGAAAAAAAAGAAAAGAAAATTGGTAAACTAACCATTTCCTTTAAAAAGGGATTACTAATATCATATTTTGCCAAAATTACTTCAAAAAATACTGTCTTAAACATTGACATAAATGTTAAATAAGCAGTTTACCCTGTCAATGTGCCTTTATTTAGCTTGCCCATAAGTCATGTTGGTGTTCATGAAATGTCTATGTTAAGCTCAGAAATCTGCAGCACTTGAGAACTACTGCTCTGGATAACCCTAATTATCTACTTTAGTTACATTCTCATATAAAAGATTATAACCATAAGATGATCAGCGTACAGTATTCCTGAAAATTTGTCTTTCATATTTATTTTAATTAATTAATTTGTTCATGAAAAGTCAAACCATTCAAGTGCAACCGGCCCAGCTTATGAGCCATTTTGTGAGAACAGAGTTCCACACGAAAGCATACGTGTGGGACAACAGGGTATTATGCTGCTTAGTGCTGAGCTCTGAGGTTTCAGGATGCTGTAAAACAATGTGAGAAGCACTTTCTACAGATTCAGACACTGCTGTAATGAGAAAATACTCTTAATCCAGCTCACACATACACACACAACAACACACGCAAAGGCGTATTTCTGCTGCCGAGTCGTTTCTTGGTGAAAGCATATTGCGAGAGAAGCAGTTTAAGGACGGGCAATTATAGTTTTGGACAACGTCATTGATTTAAACTCCTGATTAGAGGAAAGGTGACAGAGGTGGTACACACAATAGGGAGTGTAGGAGCGAGGTGAGGATGGTGAAAATCACGTATACAAATACACACAGTTACACACACTCACACACACCACCCAACACGCACAGAGCCTTAGTCTTTCCGTCAGTCATGGGAATGCCTCGGTATAGCAGGGGTCCCCCTCTCATTGCCGCTTTCATGTTCCTGACTGTCTCCCCCTTTCTCTGTCTCGACACACCTGACTGAAATATTGATGTCTCCCAAGCACTGCTATTCATGCCTAAGTGGTTGTTTTTGTTTCAAAGAACGGGTGACTGTTTCACACACCTAGACAATTAAAGACAAAGAGCCATCCAGTCAGCAATAGAGGCAAATGCAAACTTTTTTTTACGTCAATTAGGTACAAATTCTGATTGAAGGCAGTCGCAGGCTGAAAACAATTAATGGTCTGATCCACTATATTGATTCTGATTTTCTTTTTCTGAATACGCTGCACCCTAAATTGCAATCTTTCTGCTTTTTTACTGTATATCAAGAAAAAATACAATCAATTAGATATTATTAGTTCTAAAAAAACCAAAGTAACATGTTACAGTCCATTTGTGTTATTATGATTATTTTATTTAATAATTGATTTATTTAGAAATTAAGGTGATTTTTTAGACAACTTTATTTTTTAACATTTAATAATGTTATCATATCATTCTTGTGGCATTTTTAGCCAAAATGCCATTCATCTCCCTACTTGGCACCCAGGGTTGTTTTCCTCTTCTGTGCTGTCTTGTTCTACTGTTTAACATATCGTATTAATATTGGATGAGGATTGTTTGTACTATTAACCTTAGTACATCTGTATGTCTACACATACACAGCCCTTCTCTTGGAACCTGTAGCCTAGATGCATGGGTCAAATATGGGGATGTGCCATAATTTTCTTAAACTCAATAAAAAACTGAAACTGAGGTAATCATTTTTGGACCAAAGGCGGAGAGATCAAGAGTTAGGACATAGCTTTAGCTACTACAGCTAGAAACCACAGATTACTGCCAAAATCTTGTCAGATTTTTTGTCAGTATATCAACCTCCCAGACCACCAGGTCTTCTAGTTCAAGCCTACTCTTTACACCCAGAACTAGAAGCAAACATAGAGAAGCAGCATTTAGTTCCTATGCTCCACTTATCTTTCTTTACCTTTAGCTTTATAAACAACAGCTCGCCATGGTGTAAAATACAGCTCAACATGTTAGCTTGCTTTACACGGCAGTAAACATGGATTTTTAAAAAAATCATCAAAAACCCAAGTTGTTTAGCTGGAAAAACTTTCTCTAACTTTGTTAGATCTGTAACCTCTGCTGATCTCCATTTGAAAAAGGTTGAGTTGACTCTAGTATTCAGTGGCTTAACAGGTGAGCTTGTTGCAGGGAACCTTTGTCATTTGTCTTTAGATGCTTTACTCCTCCATTCTCAGGCTTCTCAAAGTTTCTCATAAACTAAAGGAGAAATGTGGCAGAGCAGTCTGTTTTTGTAGCAGTTTAGTGCAGATGTTAACCACCAGGTCCATTTAGCCTTTGATTGTTCTGCATGTAGCCTGCATGGCCTTAATTCATGGGGTCTCATCAGTGTGGCTGGCTGGACAGCAGCCCAGAAAGAGGATAAGAAAAGCATAAAGCAGCTGCTTTGTTCCAAAGCACAGTGGGGGTACATCCCATGTACCTGTGGGACTGTTTTGGAAAGTGTATGGTAAAGAGGGGGATTTGCAGAAATTGGAGAGAAGATTCCAACAGTAGAGTAAAAGCGCATCTTCCTAAGATGCAACGTTAGTCCTTAAATGGCACTGCCCTGCAGATTTTGCATGTATCCTTCCTTCAATACACCTGAAACAAATGAATGATTAATGGCCAGGTAATTTGACCTTTTGTTTCAGCAATGCATGTAAATGCTGCAAGATATTGGCACTCATGGACCGACATTACCTACCCCTATCCTACACCTACATCCAACATTAAAATGGTTTATGGCCCATCAATGGCATCAGCTACTTTTGTAATTAATTGGTTATGTTATACTGACAACTTTTGGGAGACTCAGTGAGCACTGAAATCTCCAGTTGATCCAAAACCCAGGGGTACTTTTTAAAGTACCTTGTCATAGTGACTCAACAACAGTGATAATTGATGCACTGATGAAAAATAATATAGCAATGTATCATGTCAAATTAAATTGTAGACCCTAGGCTACAAGCCAGCACAAATATTTTTAAAATGTGCAAAACACAACTAAACTTATTTAACCTAACTCAGAGTGCGTTTCAAGTTCGTTGAAAGTAATGTCATTCGCAATAGAAAAAGAACTTTGGCCATATCCACAGATCTTTAGCACCAAGACGATACCATTACAAGCTACCAATCCAGGTGCCCGACTAGGCTAACAGACTGCCTTTAGCTGGCTCTGATTGGCTGAAACTACTGTCAATCTTTCCCAAGTGGGTCTCCATGCATTCTACTGGCTCTAATAATTTGATGGAGGTATGATTTGTTAAAATCAACCAATCTGTTGCAGAGTTATGACCTTGCATAACACAACCAGGGACCAAAGGTTCTGTATGGGGTCTAGATCAGGTGAGCAAGGGGGGCATGTCATTATTCTTTCTTCTTTTAGACCCTTACTGGCCAGCCATGCTGTGGAGTATTTGGATGCATGTGATGGAGCATTGTCCGGCATGAAAATCCCGTTTTTCTTTAATGATGCCGACTTATTCCTATACCACTGCCTGAAGAAGGTGTCTCCCAGAAACTGGCAGTAGGTCTGGGAGTTGAGCTTCACTTCATCCCCAAACTGAACAGGACCTCACATAAGTTCATCTTTGATGATACCAGCCCATACCGATACCATACCTCCACCTTGCTGGTATTTGAGTCGGAGCTCTCTGCCTTTTACTGATCTACCCTCAGGCCCATCCATCTGGTCCATTAAGGATTACTCTTATTGAATCATCAGTCAATAAAACCATAGGAAAATCAGTATTAAGAAATTTCTTGGCCCAGTCTTGACGTTTTACACTGTGTTTCTTGTTCAAAGGTGGTTGTTTTTCAGCCTTCCTTACCTTGGCCTTGCCCCTGAGTATTAGACATCTTGTGCTTTTTGATACTCCCCTAACGTTGCAGCTCTGAAGAATGGCAGAACTGGTGGCAAATGGCATCTTGGCAGCTTCACGTTTGATTTTCCTTAATTCATGGGTAGTTATTTTGCACCTTTTTTTCCAACCCCAATCTTGCAACCCTGTTGGCTATTTGCCAAGAAACCCTTGATTGTTCAGTGATCATGCTTCAAGAGTTTAGCAATTTCAAGACTGCTGCGTCCCTCTGCAAGACATCTCAAAAATTTTGACTTTTCAGAGTTCGTCAAATCTCTCTTCTGGCCCATTTTGCCAAACAAAAAGAAGATGCCTAACAGTTAAGCACATCTTATATAGGATGTTGAAGTCATTAGACCACACTCCTTCTCATTGCAGAGATGCCCCTTACCTGATTTACCTAATTGGTAGCTGGCTTTCAAGTCTATACAGCTTGGAGTAGAACATGCATGAAAAGGATTATGTGATCAAAATACTAATATGCCTAATAATTCTGCACACACTGTACAATTCCTCTTTATCAGTAACACATATACTAATATCTAGACATCTCCATAAATCTCAGAAGTTTTTTTAGTTTCCAAATTCTTTAATTGGACACTAGATTTATTCAAATAGACCTTTTTGTTGCAGAGAAACACTAAT
Organism: Jordanella pulchra; assembly: GCA_034780135.1. NCBI lineage: Eukaryota > Metazoa > Chordata > Actinopteri > Cyprinodontiformes > Cyprinodontidae > Jordanella > Jordanella pulchra. The sequence goes on from JAUZNJ010047012.1 coordinate 12,730, forward strand.
TTTAATTGGAGCATGTAATTTCAAGAAAAATGGGCTTAGGATTAAAAAATACTGAGGTTGGTATTTTAGAGAAGTAGCATATTGTCCATGATTTAAAATAAAATTCCTAACTTCACCTCAGTCAGTTTTTGTTTTAAAATGGTAGTTTGCAATATGTATTTGTTTATGTGTGTTAACAGCTACTTGAAACGATATGTCTCCTTGTTTGTCCCAAACTGAAGGTATAGCCAATTTTTGAATGGCAAAGTCAAACTCCAGACCTAAACTCAATTAAGTTGTTTCCTTCTTAATCAGGTAATTGAAATCACACAGTCCACTAAGGTGCCAGGGCAAAGCAAGTACAGACAATCAACTCTCTACCATCATGCTTGACAACTGATATGAGGTTGTCATGTTGATATCTTGGCAGTTATTTTGTTTTGTTTTTTAAAGGGCGTCTAAGCTGATATGTTTTATCAATACTCTCCACATGTAAGAACCATGCTTCCAGACTTTACCTGTCATGCATTTGCTGACAGTAGTTTTTTGATGCAGCGTATAAATACATAGATCTTGTAAGGTAATCAAGTCACTAACATTTTAACAGTTTTCTGTTTTCAAATTGTATAGGATCTATAAATCCATTGAAAGACCTTATCATGTGGTTTTCAATAGAAACAGGTTGCTACTACTTACCGACTTGAATTCTACAGTATGTTAGCACCAATGCTGAACTTATTTTTTCAAATCATTTTCTTTGGTTTTGAAATAATGGGTGTTATCTGTGTTTTTGTGCACTTGACTAAACAATATTACATCAAATAACTACATCAAATAACTTCAATTATGTACATTTTGTAATTTTGTTTTTTCTCGTGATGCCTGGGCAAAACAACCAACTGGGGTACAGAGCTGTAAAATGTCATGCGACTTTTCCAAAATAAGTTCTTTGTTGGTAGACACCCAAGGTATAGTTTATATGTTAGATAAAGTAATGTGTAGTATTTTTGCTTAGAAATCAGTGGGTGAGGAAAGTCTGTCACTATGATTTATTGCCTATTTAGTAGTTTTTTATTATTGTTGGCATTAATATTTCCTGTAATCTTACAGATTTATGTGATCTCATGATGAAATATTGCAGAGAGTTAAACAGTTTCTTAGCACTTTTCTCACAAGACATGCATTTTCCTCTAAAGAGTAAATGGTTTTCACTGGGCATTTTCTTTAATGAATTATAACTACCTAAGATTAGCACACAAAAAAGGAAGATTCAATGGTAATAGGATTGTGAACTTTAACTTTCTTGGTTAAGTTAAAAATGTATGATCTATAGATTGTGTTTATCTGTTTGAATACATAGCACCTATGTGTCCTCTATGCCCCTGTATTGTCCCTCACATTCTTTTTCTTTACAAAAAGTCATGGCCTGACAAGGTGCTGTGCTCTGTGAAAATTATGCCTTGTTTATACGTATTTATTTCCCCTTGACAGTTTAATTATTTCTGGCCCCATTGGAGGGAATCGCATAAAAAACTCACCATGTTCAAACAGATTCTAATTAGGAATGCTGGGAAATTAAAACAGAGTTGTTTCAAAATGCTGTCATTTTTCCAGGACCTCGTCTGGAATTATGTCTCAATCAGCACAAGCGGAAATAATTACTTGTATACCTTCTAACTGCCAGCATTTACCAAATGGCAAAGCAATTTACAGCCATCATGGCCTGAGAAGCAATCATTGGGCCAACTATAAATTCACAGGCCGACGGTTTGGAGAGCTAGATTGGAAGGAAGGATTATAGTAGAGAATTAGAGAGAGAGTGAGAGAGAGATGAAAAGGAATGGTGTGTGTTAATCCAGTTGTTTTCCTTTAACATCTGTCCAATGTTTTGTCATCTGTTTTTCTTTTTATCCATTTTAGCCTCTTTTAATACCCTCAAACCATCATTTTGACTCTTTTACTTCTTCATTTTTTAGAACTCGTTGCCTATCGTGGCTTTTTTTACATTGGGACCATTACACCAAGAATCACAAACATTAACACTTATATTCACCTTTCGAATGGAGGAAGCGAGGATTAAGTGATTATTTTCACACAGACCATTAAACATGCTCATTGCTCACAAAGACAGAGCCGAAAGCCTGGATAAAAAAAATACATGAGCAGAGACACTTAAACGACCACACATATTGGACTTAAAGTAATTACTCACACACGTCATTAGACACAGACAAGATGAAGTGGAGTGTGTTTACAGTTTGTGTATCTTTTAGCATGGACTACTGTAGCCATTTTTGACTTAATGGTGCAATAATATCAATTTGATACAAAAAATATATTTTTTCCTATGTTATACCCCAAGTGGTCCAAAGTAAAACAATTGTTCAAAATAGTACAAAGAACTACATTCATCATATTTTTTCCTTTGTTATTCAAATCTAACATAATTATATTATACTGCTAGTCATATTAGTAAAACGAAAACTAATTTAAACTAGCTATGTGGTTTTTTCAGCTGTCATTACTGTCATAGTGCAATTTCTTAAAAGCCATTGTTGCTGTAATCTGTTTGGTATACATATCTCCATATGAGGTACATAAAAGAATAATTACAGTCCTTTAGTGGATGGTAATAACGCAGATGGAAATGGAGAGCAAAATCATCCAAACTATCAATAATATACGTAAATACATACTTGGTATTGGATCCATACTATGGTGAGATCAGAGATGGGTAGCAACAAGTTGACATAATCACACGGGAAGAAGTGTCAAGAAGACTTTGACTGACAGCTCTATCTTATAAGTGAAGACACTTGCTGGAGATGGGACAGTGGTGGAGGTCTTTGCACTATTTGCATTACATGGATTAAGTAGTGCTATACTTCCTGCGTGATCATGTCTGCATGGGCAAATTAGGACGAGGCTCATATAAGGGGGTTTGTCTCCACCCACCTGTCAAAACACATTTTCAAATGCAAGAGGAAAAAACAGCCCAAAAGCAAAGATACCTTTGAGAGCGCAGCCATCCTCGAGCAAGGGTGGCAAACAGAGACCGAATCCCAAACCGGCCGCTAGGCACTAACTCTCCATTGGCCGTATCCGCGGAGGGTCCACCACAATAAGGGCCATCCCAAACCACTCGGTAGGGTGAGTGGACCATTCAGCCTTTAAATGGAGAGTCTGCATCAGTGCTGGCTTGCTGGAATCTGTGAGTGGGTGTAAAGGCAAACTAATGGAGGAGGAAACACTGGCAACCACTCTGCTGGTTTCTTGCATCTCTGTCTCACTGACAGAAAATCACAAGTTAGGAAAAAGAAAAGAGACATCATTAATCCATGGGAAGATCCTCTTTAAAAAAAAGTTTTATTTGACTGCATATATGTTAATTTATTAAAAAGGGGCAAATGTTTGATGCCACGTCAACCTGGGCCCCAGCCACACACATCTGGAGTCACTCTGTTGCCATAGTAATGGCTGCTTTTATTTTCCATTGGACAGAAGAGGCCGTCCCATTCTCGTTTATATCCTCCACTTATAATCTAGGAGCCTTCCAGAGTTGCGAGTGTGACTTTATTGCGAGTGACACTTGATGGTTAAGGGGTAGTGCTTAGGGGGTGGTTTGGGATTCAGGCAGAAACTCGTGCACATATGGAACAGTGTTACACGCATGTGGTGAGATCCCGAACGTGTATGGCAGAAGCAGGCGGCCACGTAGATCAGTTTTCTCCATGACAGTTCCTTGTGCGTATGGCATTTTTTTTAACAAAAGTAAAAGTAGTTTAACCTGCCCGTGGGTATGTTTATTTTGTGCCCGGGCATTTTTATGAATTTAAAATGTATGCATTACCTATTATAAGGATGGGTTTAATAAGTTTATGCTGAAGATTTTATTTATAAAAGATCTTTTTCTGCAAAAATTGAGTTTGTAGTATTTTTTAATTTTATTCTATTTTTTTTTTATTCAGAAATTGTCATAAGTGCTACAACAAAAACTTAATAAATAAAATGATTAATTAGTACCAAATTTTAATAATTTTATTTGTTTAATAATTTTTTATTTGTTTATTTTTACACAAAGCTGTCATAATTTATACATCAACAATTACTCAGGACTTGAGTAATCATTTTTCCCAGTAACCTTTTACTCTTACTTGAGTATTTCTTGGTGGATTTCTTTCTACTTTTTATTTGAATAAAACAATGTCAATGTAGTGCTACTTTTAATTGAGTAAAATATTTAGGTGCTCAAAAGATCAATACACAAGTTTCCGATTTACTGTCTTATGATTTGCTGCTGCTTAGTCAAAATCTCAACAGTCAGGTTACCACTGCTGGAATTGCTCTTCTGTTTCAGAGGAGACACAACCCCCATTATTGTGTTTTCATTTGTTTTGCACATTGGAACATGCCCAGGGTGAGGCTTCTGGGAATTATTATTTGATATTGTTTGACTTTGACTTTTTAAAATGATCTTTAGAACACCTCCACTTATGGGGTTAAAAATGTCATTATTTGTTTTGCACTTAATCATAGCAAAGTAGTTATCTATAAACCACAGAATACATTTAATGTTCAGAAGTTTGATAATATATCAGTATGAGTATTAAAAAACACCAGTATTTCTATCTGTGATGCTGATACTTGCCCTGCATTTGCTTGATATCAGATCAATACCAAAATAACAGTATCACACACCTCCAGTGAATAGTGTCTGAGGCAGTCTGTCCATTTGGTCTAAGCTGCATAAAATAGTTAAGTGTGTGATAAGTTTTTATCAAGTCCTGTTCTTTTCTTCTCCACTTCCACTCTAATATCACACCTTTTAGACTACATAGGTGAGCTTACAAAGGATTTCTTGTTAAAATAATTCCACTAGGTTTTTTTTTTTTAAATTACTTTAACATGTAATTTTTTGTAAGTTTTGTAAGTTAACCTATGTAAGTATGAAACTATGAAAGTAGAAAAGGAGAAGGAAAGAGATGGACTTAATAAAAAAATACTAACACAAACCCAATTATTTTATGCACTTTATTCAAAGGCAATATTAGTGTACATATAGACATTATTAGGCTATGACCACCATGAACAACTACAAAACGTGGAGAAGTTCAATCACCTATACAGCATCCTGATAACCTGTGAACAGTAAAATCCCAGGCGGTGATAAGAAGCATTTTTCTAAAATATCATGAACGAAAGAAAACTTTTAAACTTTACTTCTGCTCTCTTTATCAGAAATGACAAAATCCTGAGTTTATAAGCCTGTAGTTTAATTATATGAAGCAATAAGGCCTCAACCACTCACAGAACGTGGCACGGATCCTGGATGTTCAGAATACTCAGAACTAGCACAATTTTCTGCTTGTTGTTAAATTTTATAAATCGCAGGCAGAATTGAACTTCTTCTGTCATCGGGAGGTTTGACTACTCTATGCATGTAAAAGTTCTCTTTTGAATAAAGCCTGGTGCATGTAAACAAAATTCACTATCTCATTGGATCGTGCTGCTACATAAATGAAGTATTAAAACTAAATTATTTTCTTTTATTCAAAATATTTTAGAAAACATCAAGAAATTGTGCCCATGTAATCATAGCTAATGCTAGGATGACTCTGCCACAACCCTACCAATTAGAATATAACAAAATATGAATTCACTAGGGCTGTACAGTGGAGCAGTGGGTAGCGCTGTTGCCTTGCAGCAAGAAGGTCCTGGGTTCAGTCTTTCTGCATGGAGTTTGCATGTTCTCCCCGTGCATGTGTGGGTTCTCTCTGGGTCCTCTGGCTTCCTCCCACAGTCCAAAAACATGACTGTTAGGTTAATTGGCATCTCTCAATTGTCCCAAGTGTGAGTGTGTGTGTGTGCATGGTTGTATGTCTATGTGTTGCCCTGCGACAGACTGGCGTCCTGTCCTGGGTGTACCCCGCCTTACGCCCATAGTCTGCCGTAGATAGGCACCAACCGCAACCCTAACTGATGAAGCAGGAGAAGATGGATGGATGGATGGATGGATGGATGGATGGATTTACTATCAAAACAATGGTGCACAAACTCATTGAGCTATCAGTATTAACATGGTTTTCTGAAGGTGTTTGAAATATGTTCAAGCCAAAGGTTGCTTTCTAAGAGTAAAGGCAATAGAAAGAATTTTGTTTTTGTAATCATCGTTTTTTTTTTTATTAGACCTATTAGGTTTTGAAAACACTGCGTCAGAAATGGAACTTTACAAGAAATGACTTAAACATTGTTTTTTTAAATACAAATTCACACTGATTCCTTAAAGAAGCATATTCTTTTTGTTACATTTTATTGAAAATGTGACAAGGCAACCTCAGAGAGATATAAAGTAGGGTTTCTTTACCCTGGTCCTCAGGGTCCACTGACCTGAATGAAAAGGTGATCAACAGGCTTTTGCAGCATTTGATAGCTGCCGAGTAGGTAGGTAATGCAATCATTGGAATCAGGTGTGCTTGTGTGAAGTCACACCCATGAAGAACAGTGGGCCCTGGAGACCAGGGTTAAGAAACACTGATATAAAGGGTTCTTAGTAGAGCTGTTTTTCACAAGAAATCAAAGATAAATAGAAATAACGACCCAAGGCTCTTGCCTGATAATGAAAACAATCAGAACCCAGACTTCAACAATAGTAGAAAAGTTAGTGGAATACCTCACTTACTGAGGCCTCAACCAAATGTTTGAAGCAGACCCTCACCACTAGCTTGGGCCTGTTGAATCCGTGTGGCTTCTCCCTCTTTCAGGATTTCTAACTTCCTACCTGGTGGTTATTGGTGGACAGCTCTGCCCCAAATGATGTTACTTTTCATTATTGCTGAGCTAAAAGGGACAGTACCTTCTAATGTTGTTTGCTCTCCCATGCTGTAAATCCAAGCACAACTTCAAAAAGTTAAAGTCCAATTTACAGAGCAATATTTAATTTTTATTACATTTTGGAAGGATAAAACTATAATATTAAGTTTTGTTTACCTAATATGACTAATAAACCAATAGAAATAACAATAATAGACTTGAATCACTATTTTTGTTTAAGTCTTGCATTCCATGTCAAGCATATAATGATTCAGGCTTAAACATATCAATGAAATTCTTAGAAAGTAACACCACAACCATAGCATTACAGGTTCAATTATATGCAGTACTGAACAAACATCTTCTTATGAAGAAAAAGGAGAACAAAATCGGTTTGTTCACTTTTAAGTAAGGTTCATGGTTAAGTTTAGAAGTCCATTGGTGTTGCTTAGGGCCTTGTGCGAGAGCCTCAAGTGATACTTATCGTTAATAAAACCTGTTTTACCAGGAAAAAATGCTATTTTAAACCGATTATTTAAAAATAGAACTGGTGTAAAAAATGGTCTCATTGAACTTTATCAATTTTATTCTACATGCTCATAAAGACTCTGCTCTATATGCTGTTTTATTATCTTCTTTCTCCCTTCTTCATGTCTGCGCAAGCTCACTCTCTTACCGTCTTTATTAGTAGTGGAATTATTCACTTGGCTTGGACCTCAGTTGAATAAATTGAGGGTTGTACTATTGGAAAGACAGGCTTTTTTGGCAGCTATTCATTTATGTCTGGGAGTACATGTGTGTCATGTTTGTGTGTGCGTGTTAACAGAGCGACTGCATCGGGACTCAAGTAATCCCAGTGGAATATCCCACTCATGTTCTGTTTGAGAGCGGCGTAATTAAAGGAGCGCACCTCTCCAAAGCCACCCATTTCAATACAAAACGCTGCTTTACACAAACTCACGTGGCGCTAGAAAGATGCACAATAGAAACACACACACACACACAGTGCCTTCTTACCCAGGCAAAGCTCATTCTGAGTATAATTACATCCCAGTTCTAATTTATCCCTTAGAATATATGAATACTGGAGGATGAGAAGGAGGAGAAGGAACTAGATGGAAGAATTGTTGATCAATTTATAGAAAGTTTTGAGTAAAACAAAATGTTAAAATCGAAGGGATTAAAGGTATTTGTGTTCTGTTATTAACAGCCTAAGACCCTTTATCTGCTGGACACTCCCAATTCAAATATTGTTACTCGTTTTTTTTCTGACATTTGAAGTCTGATTGTTTTTTTCACATACATGTAGGAAGTTTTCTCAGAAAGGATTGTTACAAAGCTGCAATAACAGATTCCTTTAGTATAAGATAATGGTTTAAGATAATAGTAATAATAATGATTTTTATTTCCCAATTGCAAATTTTTGTACACTCCAATGTAATTTAATAGGGGCTAAGCATCTAAGGGTCTTCTGGCAGTGTGTGGGATTCAAATCACAAAACTTTCAGCACAGTCATGACAAAGTGACCTCCTCTAACTGCTTGGCCATCTTTTCCGCAAGACAGAAGCCTGAGGTTTTGCTTGGACTGAAATCTTTTTTTTTTTAACCGGTATTCATTATAGCCTGAACAAGGGTCATTGAATTAACGAAAACAATATGCATGCAAAGATGCAATTACACACATTTTCAAGGCTGACATCTATCTCCTCTGTCCCATCTGTCCTCATCTGATGAGTTTACAACCTTTGAGGAGCCCAAAACCCTTTTCTTTTTGCCTGTCCTCAATTGATGAGGTTACATTTTTTTTGTGTGATAAGGTGCAGTCCAGCTAACCTTCAGTTTGACCACAGACAGCAAGATATGCAGATATGATCTGCAGTGGTAGACTTTGACTATTTTAATGGAAGGAAAAATTTTGACTGTTACAAAATGAAAAGATATTTATTCTATTTCTTTTATATGATAGATTAGTTTGAACATGTTTAAATGTATGAAAGCTTAACAGTCAACTGTAAATGATCAATTTTAATAGAGGTTAACATTCTGTTTTTAATAAAGTAAAGTCACCTTTTCTAAATACAATATATTTCTCCCCAACTTTTTCTCATCCAAAAAATAAATGCTTGTCCTGTACTGTCTGTGTATGTCTCTGGTAAATGTACGAGCAAGCTCATGCCTCAGTCCTGTGAGCTACAAAACCTATCTGACCTTTGTGCTGAAAAAGGCGGTCTTTGTTCCAAAGAAGTCATACGGTTTGTCAGCACAAATCTGTGAGGACATATGAGAGAGCTTTCTGCGTGTTTTAGGTCTTTAAACTAAAATCATGCCTACAAAAAATAATAGTTGCTGTACTGTAAAGTAGCAAAAACAATTGAAAAGAGGGGTACAGTAATTGTGATGTGTGTAGTGTGATTACATAAGCTTTTGTGTAGTCGATGTATGTGTGCTTCCTTGCACCATGCTGCTGCAAAGGTTACCCAAACAGAGTTTTGGTGACAGGCTCCAGAAAGCCCCCTTAACCCAGCAGCTTTTCCAAACAGCTGGTGCTCTCTCCTTGGCCTTGATCAGGATCTATTTCCTGCCTGTAGGTGACTTGATGCTCACACATATCTCTGGTCACAGATAGTTGTATTTCAAGCAGATTCATACAACAAAAGTTTAAAAAAATACATGGATTGTTTCACTGAAATCATTCATTAATTTCACTTCATAGCTCTAAACTTTGAAGCCTGAGTTGAGTGTTGCATACATTCAAAACTACTGATCAGGATTTTTTTCTGCACTTATTGTTTGGAGCTAAGTTGGAAATTATATTTTAAATTGTTAAGTTTAAATAAGAAACTTATAAGAAAATATATTGAGGTTTAAATGTATCATGCATAAATAATATTTAGAAAACGATTTGAATAATTAAAACTGTTAAAAAAAATTACTGTTTAACAGATTAGTAATAGCACATATCTTGTTTAATATGTTTCAAATGTGAAGGTTATTTCTGTCTTTAGAAGATAATAGCAGTGCTGCTTTAACAAACAAATATAAACATGGAAAGATACAGTAAAACAAAACCTTATTAGAGGAATCCAGTTTTAACTTTGTGTAAAAGCACATTATGTCTGTTGTTGGTCAGCTCTGTCTTTTGAAATTGACATTCCGCTTTTACCTCCCACGTATCAAACCTTTTTTCTCACTCCTAATCGTTTCCTGCCATGTAGCTGCCATGTTTTTGTAGAAGTTAGCCAGTTGGGGAATCAGGCAGAAGCTGCATTTGCTAAATCCAGTAATCCAAAAAGTGAACTCCTCTCCTTTCCTTATAAGGGGAAAGGAGAAAAATAGGCTCTTAAGTGTGTGTCTAGGAGAGTGTGTGTGAGAGAAGCAATTTGTTTAGTTTTTTAAGATATTTTAAAAATATAATGAGCAGTTCCCAACGTATTTATGATCAAGTAAACCAAAACGAGAATTTAACCACACTCAATTCAGAGGTTCCTTTGCTGGCTGTGTATATATAGATCAGAGTCTATAGCACCCTCTGTTGGCTACTAGTGAACTACAGTCAAGCTCTCGGTATTATCTGCACCTCTCTCTTTCTCTCAGAAAAAAACAAACTAAAATACAATGTTCTTAAAATGCCATAAGTATTTAGAGAATTAGAGCATTCCATACTTGAGATGAAAGGAGAAAAAACTTGACATAATAGTTGTTGTAAATAACTAAGATTAGGATCTGTTTAAAACTGGCAGATTTGTGTCACTGGGTCTTCTGTCTTAAGTGGCCACCTCATGAATTTGTTAAAGATCGTGTTGACCAGAACGACACCCACACATGCATTGCTCTTAGTGAGCTTGCTATGGCCTATTGAGTGCTGTGATTGATGTCAGTAAGAGTTGCCAAGGATATTTCTTCCATAGATGTCAACAGGCTGCCACCACAGGGTCAAAACATACAGCCCACAAAGACGTATGCACACAATCACAGATAAAAGAGCAGAGTGGGATGTCAACACTGTTGCACCATACAGCTGGAATTTACAGATGGTGCAACCAATAATGCATGCATAAAATTATTTGATATGGGACAAGTGGATTTGGTCCATTATGAATTTACATTTTAATGGCCACAATTTTTTTTAGTATGGTTAACTTGTTTCTAGGAATTAAAAATAATTGCACTTATGTGAAGATTCATTTTTGTGCTAATGGTTCTGCGTTTAATAAGAGGAGGGTTAGTCTGTTTTCAGGGGAAGTGGTCTAAAGGGGTCACTGTCAGCATACACTCAGCTTCAGAGGCAATCGATAGTTTAGGAAGTGGGAGGTTGGGGTCAGACATGAGAAAACGAAGTCAGGGGTACAAAAACAATGAAAAAAAAAAGATTATTTTAATATTCTTAGAATACCTTTACATTAGAGACATTTGTGCTGCTGTGAACTATTACTGTGCATGCATGTGTGTGTGCATTAGACCTCCAGCATTTTGGACTTAAAACAAAAGTAATATTAGACAAAAGCAGAGCTTTTTTCCGATAGTTGTTTTTCATGAAGCTCTCTTTCTCAGCTCAGCTTTCTAGATATGTTCACTTCCTGTTGCTCAGTTCATTTTAATATGACAAAACAACTGCAACAAAACTGCTTCTTATTTAACTGGTATTTTAATTACATTACTAGCTAGTGTTACTACATTGCAATCTGTTTCCATAAACTCAACTATGATAGATGTCTATGAGCATGTAGCATTCCCAGTACATGTGCTTTAGAGACACAGGTTTCGGTAAAAGATTTGTTTGTGCAGTGGTGACGGCAGCATTGATTCACACTCATCTTTGTCGATGCTTATACGCCTCTGGATACATCATAAATGTATGTGTGGGTAAGTGTGCGTGTGTTTGTGAGCCTCAGAGCTTTAATTCATTCTGCTCCAACCACATGGAAAGCAGCGTCTTAGTGTTCATAAGTTGCTTCTTCTTAAGATATGTTCTTTTTCTTTTTACTTTTTGTCATTTTAAAAAAAGAGTTAAAAATGGGGGATCATTTTTAAAGTATGAGATTTTGAGCAAATATAAATTTTTAAACTTTGTTTCACCAAAGCACATTTTTCATGTCATAAGAGAAAAAAAATAAAACAACAAATTTTGCTGACTTTAAACATGTTTCGGGGATGGATGTAGTGCTTGCCATAAGCTCACATGGTAACAGTATATGAAATATGCTTTTGGTTTACCCACCTAAATGTTGGGAGTTTGTATTTTAACCTGTAGATATGTCAGAAATGTAAAAAAAATGTTAGTTATGGGATGTAAGAAATAAAGTGAAAAGAGGTTGCTGTTCCTCGCATCTATAGACTTAAACACACACACACAGTAAACGTACTTCAAAGCAGAGATTAGTTTCAGGAAATGTTTTTTATCTGTTCTCTTCCAAATGTGCTAATTACAGCCACCCCCTTTCATCTCTGTCACCCCCCCACCCCCCTTAATTTTTTTCTTAATATCTGACTGTTTTTGGCACGTACCTCAGTTCTTTGTGTTAGGGTGCCATAGTATTGGAAAAGTCAAATAGGAAACTGGAAAACATACTATTTTCCTTTTCTCCGTGAGTTTCCAGTTTCCTGTTCCTCCGCTAGCCATCCCGTTTTAGCACTAAGGAACCATACGCTGTCTCCACCTCCACACATTTCTGTCTGTTTGCAAACACTGGAAGCAAATGGCACACTGGTGAGGAGATGTAGAGGGGTTTGACTGAAACAGCAAGCAGCAGGGAGAACCTTGTCCCAATCATGCCCAAATCATTCCACAACAAAGGACAAGCTCTCTGGAATTGCCATAATCTCGTATTTTACTGCTGGGCTGTGATGGGCTCTGCTGCGCTCTTCCTGTCTGTGTGCATTTGTAGTGTGACATGTTATTCAAGCTTTAGGTTTAAGGTTAAGCTTACACTCGTCCCTTTGATCTTGTGATTTTTCTAGATTTGATTAGGTCAATTTTGTGTCCTGCAGCCAAGCAAGCTCAAATCCATGTTTTCTACCAGACAGATGCCGTGAGAGAAGGTACAGGGTGTATGAAAGCTACAATAAATTTTCTGCCTTAGAAGTTTTTCACAAAGTTTAGAGAAAACAGACAAATATAGCTGTTTTATAATTCCCTTTTTTGAAGGAAAATTTGTAAGGTGTTTGTTAGAGTGTAAATGCCAACATGGGCAATTGATGAGAGTAAAAGAGACCAGAACAGAGATGTTCTGAAGAAGTAATAGGTTCGATAGATGGGTTAAGAAAAATAAAAAAGAAGAGGGCAGGTTGTCTCTCTTTAAACCATTCTCTCACCTGTTCCTTTCTCCGTTTCCTTCTTTCCACTCTTCTCTACTGCGCTCTTTGTCCCATCCCTCCTTCTCCACCTGCCACTCTCCCCCTCTCTCTCTTCTTCAACCTACCTTTTTCTCCACCCCTCTCTCCACCCATCCCTGCAGCCATTGGTCAGCTGTCCACCAATCGCAGCAGTACCGGGACCTGAGGGACTGCATATGCAAAATCCTGCTTAATATTCATGAGCAGCTATTGGGGCTTTAAGTCGTTGATTAGGACAGAAGCACAGTTTTCTGTCCCAACTGCCCGGCTGGCTGGCTGGCTGCGTGTGCGTCTACAGCCCCCCTCTCCCCCGGCTCTCACATGCACACAGCACACACGCGCTCCCTCGCATCTATACACACACGCAGAGCCGATCAGTGCAGCCGGCGCAGAGCCTGGTAATTGTATTGCTCCCTCCAAGTGGAAGGAAGGACTGAAAGAGAGAGAGAGTGAGAGTGAGAAAGTGGAAGAACAGAGAAAGAAGAAAAGAAAGAGGAAACATATCAAAACTTTGACATTTTTTTTCAAAACATTTTTGCTGTTCTTCAGAGGAGGTTCATGTGACAATGACCCGTTATCGCTGATGGAGTCGGTAGGACATCCGTTATCCGAGTGTTTTTTAATGCACTCTGAACAAGAGTAGGTAAATTTTACCTTTTTAATCTTATCTTTCTATGCATTAACAAGCTTGTCATATTCACTGTCTTTTACCGTGAGTGGCTGCATGTGTGTTGGTGTGCTGGAATGCAGTGAAGGTGGCCGGCACAGTGTCAAGGTTGTTTCTGCTGTCAGGTAGCATGCGATCCCTTGCCTCAGTGTGTGTGTGGGTTTGTTTATGTGTGTGTATGTGCATGCTTGCTTGAATTTGTTTACGGTTTCAGTATCCGGACAGCAGTTCTCATTTTGGACGTAAAGAGAGACTAATTTCTGTCACTTGAAAGCCACGCACACTTGGACACTCCACAGACACACAGAGATGCAGTTTCTACTTCACTTTCTGTATCATCAGAAGATTGTTTTACTTTCAGCCGGATTGGCCCCAGAACCAAACCCAAAGTCAGTTAGGGCCATTGCGTTGTCTACGGTCATTCAAGCAGAGAATCAGTTAGGTAGCAGGGCAATGGGGTTACAGGAATAAGGTGGAGGGACAGGAGGAGAGCGGCCCTAAAGAATGGAGGGAGGAGGAAAAAGAGTGGGGAAAGCTGCGCTCTTAAATGCCAAAGGAGGTTGAATTTCAGACGGGCAGCTCAGCGTGTGGCCCCGCGCAGGATTTGAAGACAGTCACACACTCCCTCACACACACACACTTAGTGGCTGTAGATCAGCTGCTCCTTTAGCCAACACTTTGCTCTTTTAGGTGTAAATAAAAGGCTATTCAAAATGCAGATTGCTCCAGCAGACAACAGCTTTTGCTCTTTCTTGTCAGAGCAGCTCTCCAAATCAGAAATTTACATTGAAAAAATGACACATAATACAAAAAATTAGTTGAGTTATTTTCCTTTTTTTGTTTGCTTTCTTTCCACATAAAAGATCAAGTAATTTTGAAATTATGCATTGAAGTGTTTAATAATTTAGTCGAAAAAATCAACTTTTTCATGATTTGAAGCTTTGTTAGAGGACAACCCAGGTTGTGGGGTGAGTTTGTTTGAATTCTGGCTTTACAGTAAATTTATTTCATGAAATGGGTCAGGGGTCTTCATGTGGGCGAGTCTGGGGCAGAGACATAAAAGGAAAAAGTCAAAGAGAAGCTGAACCCAGATGGTTTGACCGATGTGTTCACCAAATATGTATTATAAACTGTTTTAATTAGAATATGTTGTTTTTTTATGTTTTAGTCTCTTTTCTTTGTGTGTATGTTTCTGTGAGAGTAAGGCGTTTGGGTTATCTTAGCTGCACAATGTGTCCATTGGTCAGGAACTGTGAGAGAATATAGCAGAAAAATACATTAAATCTTCATTGTATGATTTACTTGGAAGTCTTTTTACTTTAAAAAAAAAAGTATAATTTTAGCTTAGTTCGTTTCTTATTATTGTTCTTTTTATTTTAGTTTTTTAGGAAGTAAAAAAGCAAATATTTAAGGAATTCAGTGCCAATTGTGATTTTAAGTCACCTTTATAAGTAAAGTTGCTTTTGTGCCTTGAATACAATTTAAAAATCAGATGACTTCATGACTATCTAGAGCAATCTCTGTCTTTAGAGTTCTTCTGACTGCAAGGATGCAAACCCTGCTTCCAGTGTCCGTACAGCTCCAATCTCCTAAAATCTACACTCACTGCTGCTTTTAAAACTTTGAATTTGACTAGAAAGCATGTCTTTCTTTATCACATTAGTTGTATTTTAGTTATTTATATTTTTGCATCAAGGTGTGTTATTGAAGATCTATTTTTTAAAAGTCAAAAAATACACTCTAACATTTTAAAATCACCAGTTTAAAGAATTAAGTTGTACCTATTTGATTGGGGTTTTTTTTTGGTTTGCTTTTATGTTGTTTTTTTTTTTTTTTTGTCTTGATGTGCCCTGTTCCCTCTTGCGTATTTCAGAGGACCCTCTGGTCCCTTCACCCGTCTGTCCGCTCCTTCATCCTTCCATCGATCCATCTGTCCACCGCTCTCTCCTCTTCACTCAGCCTTTGCCTTCTTTGCTTTGAGGCACCGCTTTCCTAATTAAAATGTTAAGGATAATGTTGATCATACTAATAATAACAACTACCGCTTAAGCTGTTAACATAATTACATTCCCCCCATGTCACTATATACATACAATTTGCATGTGATTAATTTTTCCTCCTTCTATGACTTTACTAATTTAATGTTTTTGTCAGTGTGAGCGAAGAAGACAAACCTGTGGAGTGAACTACGTAGCGGCCGTGCAGATTTGTCAAGCAAAAGTTTGCGATATAATAAAGAAGATGAACATAAAAATGCATAATTTCATTCAAGGATGATCATTGAGAAATTCTTTTAGTCATAATTTTTTAGTAACTTAAAATGTAATTCAAATCATTTTCTGGTTGTAGTTACATTTGTTTTTTCTTTGAAAGGAAAGTAATCCCTATTCATGTTTGAAATGATAAATCCATTTTTATCACAATAATAGAGATATGTTATAGTATTTTTTTCATCTAAAGTTTAAACTTAATTCATCTATCAGCCATGTCATGCTATTATGAATATGAATGAATATTATCAGGTAAGGAGAAATACCTTAGGAAGAAAAATTTTAAAAATATTTTTCAATTATTTGCATATTTTTCTGATGAAGATCAAGCTTGAAGGCCCAAAGAAATATTAAATGCTGTTGGTCTTGTTATTTTCACAGGAAAAAAAAAAGGTCAGTTAATGTAAAGGGAGTACAGGATGTTTGTCATGAAACAGTTTTTACACCCCTTTTCTTTTCACACTTATAGGGCTTTTTTTGTCCAGGCCATGAGGAAAAGGGAAGCAATAGAGACAGAGAGGTAAAGCTGACTGCAGGGAGGGACGGGGGAGACCAAAGAGAGATTGCGTAAATTAAAATCCTTTTAATCTCCTTATAAAATCATTTACTTAATTCATCTGTCAAAGCATGTCAATATGTGCCGGGATGATTTGCAGGCTGTGTGCACTTCCCTTAGTGTGTGAGCTGGTGTGCGCGCCTTGGCATCTTTTTCTTTTTTTTTTTTCCTTCCATGCATGAGTTTGTGTCTTTCTGCCCATAATTTATTTGTGTGTATGAGTCTGTGTGTGTGCGTGTGACCTATTGAAAGCCCATATGAAGAAGCGTTAGTTTTTTTGTGTGTCTCTGTGGAATTCATTGTGAATTTGTGTATCCTTCAGCCAGAGACGCAGACTATTGCTTAGTTTCAAGGCAGGCAGGCCTCTCTCCCATCTGAAGAGTCCGGGCATTCCAGTGGTAAATTTGCCCCGTAAAGAGAAGGATTCAATGAGAGAGACGGGTAGAGTCAGAGGTGTAAAATGAGGGCGGTGGGGGTTTTGCTTTTGTCTGACACCAGCACTCAGGAGGTCCGACGGACACACACGCATGCATGAGCGCACACATTGCGCAAATCTCATACACACAGCAGTAAGCACCGTCTTTAAGAAATTGCAGATAAAACATAAACATGTGTGTGTGTTACTGCATCAGTAATTAAATCAAGTAAAGCTATGACCACTGGCTTTAATTTCTGAAGAGAAAAGTCTCAAATAAAGGGAGGGACATTGATGATGTGAATTTCTAAGGTTTATATCCAATCCATCATTGCCCGGAGTGTGTGAGAGCGTGTCATGGGTCAGTGCATGCCTTTATGTGTTGAAAGAGCAGTAAGAGAGACTTTACCAGCTGTGACACACACAAACACCTACACAAATATACACACTGCAATTAGCCATTACACCACACTGGCTTTGATGCAATGTGTGTGTGTGTTTGAATACCAAAGTGCTGATTGAAAGCAGAGAGAGAGAGAGAGAGAGAGAGACAAGGTAGAAGACGATGCTGCTCATCTCTTCCTCCCAGCCCACCCCCACCCTTCTCTCTCCGGCGCTCATCCACTCATTCCCCGCGTTCCATCACCCGTACATCCCCATCATCCATATATCAAAATGTGCATTCAATTATTGTTGCTATAATGATGATCTATCAAATCATTTATGCTCCCTCTTAGAATTACTCATTGCACAGCCAGTTCTGACTTTTGTCTCATTCGAGCGAGAGGTTAGAAGATCACTTTTTCTGGCCACATTCATGTAAGACAGATTTCTCTCAGCAGATTTAAGCTTATAGTTAGGAAAAAGGAACCATAAGATGAGCGGGTTGTTTTGAGCACGCATGTGTGTGTGTTGAAAGCTTACAAAACCCTTAACCACTGGTAATACAAGGAAACAATCAAGACTTGGCCACAATGGAGAAGAATCAGCTGGAAAGAGGATGAGCATTTAAGTAGAAAGGTGTGTTCCAGCATAGTGCAGGTCCACACATCCTTCCTATATTTTTTTTCACTTTTTCCTTTTTGTACGGTCTGTGGGTCAAGCCTATAGATGGCCTTGTTTGGGGAGTCATCTTCTTTTACATGCTCAAGCTGAGAGTCTGATTAAATTGTCATTTTTCGACACAGTGTAAAAAATTCAAAGAAAAAAAAGAATGATATAGTGGAACAGGAAAGAGATGGATACAAGGGAAAGAAATGAATATTGAGGATAAGAAATGAATGACCGTGCCGCCTTTCGGCTGACAGTGAAATATTCCTCCTCTCATCCAACCATCATGCTTCATGTGTGTGCCTGATGGGGGGAGAATGACAGACCAGCACACCATCTCAACACTATCTTTTGTTTTTGTTTTTTCTTTTTCCACATTCTTCTTCTTCTTCCTGACCCTCATGTGCACTCAGGGTTTCCTTTATTTGATACTTAACTGTTGATACTATCTGAATGTATCTTTATATTGAATGAGTCCATTTATATACTTACAGTTTTTACAAGTTCAAATGTGTGTGTTTAACCACATTTCTCTGCTCAATTATAAGCTCAGAGAGACCTCCCAAAAGAGGAGTTCAATTTCTAAGATAAATATAAACAAAATGTTTTCAGCTTTTGGTTTTGATCTTCAGACTTTTTTATCTTTCAATCTGACAAAAACTAAAGCAGCTGTGTATAATGCAGAAGCATTATGTTTAGGGTAAAATGCAGCGGGCAAACGTACTCTGTGTTGCACTCGTGCATCTCCATGCATGATTCACAAAAGGTCGAATACATCAGTAACCAGGTCCTGAATAGGTTAGCGAATCTCTCAAATAAGGTTTTGTAGTTTTACCACGGAAACAACCTAAAACTAAAAGCATGTAGAAATGTACCCAACTTTCACATTCAGTCCAGTCTTCTCCCTTTTGCCGTATTGTGAATTTAGCTAATAATGCACTTTTTCATTATAATTGTACAGATATTGATAAAAAATATACAGTGAGCTATATATATATA
>JAUZNJ010047023.1:0-31807 GCA_034780135.1 Jordanella pulchra
TAACTATAGAGATAGTTCAGGATAACCTGAGCCACTCTAACTATAAGCTTTATCAAAAAGGAACGTTTTAAGCCGAGCCTAACCAAAAGTATTTTTGTTAGGCTCGAAAGTTTGCTCAGAAAATATCTTATACAGGAATTAGCATGACCAACTGTAAACATCTTCTGTGTTTAATCAAGAATATGAGCCGAACTCTGCTATCAGGATGTTCTCTATGGCTATGTGTGCTGGTGTACTGTAGACATGTCATATGGGTTAAACGTTTAGAAATGAAGTTTAACACATTTACGTCAAGTCCCTTCTTTCAGGTTTTTGCTGCTTCAGACAAAATGTTTGAAATATTTGGTTTTCAGTTGTGTGAAATTCACTGTGTTTTGCATAATGATAGTAAAAAGAGAACTGGTGGCACCATGGTATATTACACTAATTGATGAGAAAACGTAAAAGTTAAAAGCAGATGACATAGATCAGAATTTTTTTGTTGTTTTGTTTTGTTTTTCAAAACCTTACATGAAGAGAAGCAAATGAGGGATTATTTTAAGCACCGTCATCAAAAACATATCTAGGCAGTTGGCTTTGTGTACTGATGTGTGGCCACACACTTTTGGAGCAAACAAACACTTTGCAAATTTTAACTCTATATCCTAAGAAGAAGTGAAAGGCTTTGTTTATATTTGGTTTGTTCTCCTCAAGCTTTTAAAGTGCAGTGAATTTTAATGCATTATTTCTTCTCTCTGCTGACTTTGAGTGGCCAAGGTTACAGTGACAGTGGGCCCGGGCTGTCTCCTGGGACCAGGCTCCACTCACTAATACACTCAAAGACAGATGCACAGCGGGGATCCTGCCAGTAAAGTGATGAGGTGGCACTTTTTATGTGTTTAGCTGACTGCACTGGTTTTGTGTCAGAGGCATCCAGACTGCTGTTGATTAAGTTCAGGTCTGTAGTTATGTACAAGTCTAGGGGAAAATAGCTTACTACAGCTTATTATTAAAAGCAGGTTTAGAGATTGCAGTTCAAAGTCTGATTTTTTTCTCTAATTTATCATGTCTTCCTTTTTTACCCACGCAACTGAAGCACATTGTGTCTTTGCCTTTGCAGCAGCATGTTTCATCTGTAACAGTCAGGGTAATACTCAGAGAGATAGAGGTGCTGGGTGGTTCCTGTTGCGATCTGTCAGACAGACACGGCTGACACTTTTGTTGATAATTGCTCTGCCTAGCCATGATCGGAATTAGCATATGAAAGTTGTTCGTTTTTTTCTCTCTCCCTTCTCTGGTAGCTGGAAGCCAATTTGTAAGTCATTTAAGATGACAGAAAGTGGTTGTATCCCAGAGGTGCTCTTTTCCTCTTGATCTTTAATTTTTTTGTCTCTCTCCTTCAGCATGTCTTCACCTCCTCCTCCCGTCTCATCCTTCCTCTTCTCATGTCTCAATTAAAATTGCAAGAAAATGCCTTAAGCGAGACGCTCTGAATCTTTTAGGTTAAAGCAGGTGGTTGAGGGCAGATGGCGGCTCAGCAAGCTCAGGTCAAAGTGCTCAGCTATGCCACTGTGTGTCATGGTGTCCGACTTTAGTGAAAATTCTGCTCCCTTAGTCCTTGGTGAACATCAACCTGTGTGTCTTGTGATGACATATACCCTGGTGCTAACTGTCCTTGGTGAAAAGTGCTTCATTAGCACGAGGCCACAAGAAAGATTTTCTCTCTTTTTAGTATGTTGCATAAGCAATTAAGGTTTCAGTAGCAAACTGCAAAGTGTAGAGAACAAAACATCTACTTGCAGGCTCAGCGTGGCTTAAACAGGGATTAATAGAGGCTATTTAGTGAGGATCCACAGAAAGGGACTTGTGTTTACACCACCAGTGATGCCAAAGCAGCTGGGTGGGCCAGAGGAAGGGAAGAGGACTGATGGCCCTGCAAGCCACCTGGGCCAAAATAAAGCCATAGTTTTCAAATTACACACCCAGGTGCGGACACAGAAAGATTCGCTCACATGCTTGAATTATTTTAACACAGACTGCAACACCAGTTGGAGCCTATATTAGGCTCTGTTTGCAGTTAGCAATGGATGAAACAGGGAAAAGCATCACCAAGTACCTTTGGTCGATATTATTGACTGTTTAGTGCTGCCTTAGGAAAGAAAGGACTTTAAAACATAATTTCATGCACACTTGCATGAAAGCATGTACCTACATACAGTACAGTAGGAGGAAAACATAAAGACTGACTTAGATTGGGTGTATGTCAGTCTGGTAAGGCTCAATGCTCTCTAAAACAGACAGGACCAATCAGAACGCAGCAGGCGGGCCCATAACACAACTGCACTTTTCTGTAGGCATAACTGCCAGTTTGTAGCAATAGATCAGTGTTTTTACGATGCCCTTTATCATGTCCTGAAAGAGCTGCTTATATGTATAAAATTTCAACAACTGGCTGCTCTAAGAGGTTTTTCTAAGAAAACAGATAAATTAAAAAAAAACAAATTTACATCAAATCCATAGTTATCTGTTTGGTTCAGCAGATTCTGTTAGTTCCTGCCTTTGTACATGTTGTAGGTGAGCAGTGCGTGAAATCTGAGCCATCTCGGCTCTCATTAAAAATATTTCCTTAGTTCTTTAAATTCTGTTTTTGGATAAGATAAATAAGAAATAAGAGAAAATATCCAGTCACCTTCTTAAAAATCACCCAGTACCGACCTTTCCTGAATGACTAAATATCTACAACAATGCATTTCACATAAGGATTGTTCACATGAGCTAAGATTCTGGTGGAATACTACATTGAACCATGAAGCATGCACATACCTCCAAACCGTGCAAAGGCTGGTTGCTGGAAAACAAGTGATTTTAAAAATCTTTTTAGACACATCTACATCTATCAAGTTTAGGGAGAAGATGGAAGAGGATCATAAGTAGAAAGACAAAGAAATAAAAGCTATGTATTGGAGGACAAATAAAACTAATATGCAATATTTCCAGTACAACTCAGGAAGGGATATGTTTTCTTTTAGTGCATCAAAGCTCACAGGGATCAGTGAAACTTGCCAAGATGGTGCACATTTGTTTACACCTATCACTATTATTTTACAGTATATCATTGATAAACTGACAGAAGTCCTGAAGACATTTGCTTCAACAAACCTGAAGCTGAAACCTTCCATGTACTGAAATAAATACTATACAGTTCAGAGAAAACAACTGAAAAATACGTGTTTGTTATCTGCTAAAATTGACTTAGATCTTAGACTGATAGGTGCCAAAATAACATCTTCTTGTTTATTTATATGCTAATGCTATGCTAATAAAGTTATGCCCGTATTTACATTAGTTTAAATGATTAAATGGTTCTACATGATGGGCTGTAGGTGGCGCAGTGGTTAGCGCTGTTGCCTGCAGCAAGAAGGTTCTGGGTTCGATCCCGGCCTGGGGTCTTTCTGCATGGAGTTTGCATATTCTCCCATGCATGCGTGGGTTCTCTCCGGGTATTCCAGCTTCCTCCCACAGTCCAAAAACATGACTGTTCGGCATCTCTCAATTGTCCTTAGGTGTGAGTGCATGGTTGTGCGTTTTTGTATATCTATGTGTTGCCCTGGCGTCCTGTCCTGGATGTACCCCGCCTTACGGCCATAGTCTGCCGGAGATAGACACCGGCCCAACTGCGACCCTGACGGATGAAGCGGGAGAAGATGAATGGTTCTACATAATATATACATTAAATGGGTTAAGCAATGTTCCTTATCTTTAGAGAAAGCTCCTAGGTGACAGTTGGTGGCAGAGACAAACTCTCCCTTAGAAAGCATAAAAACTAATTCATAAAAGAGCAAACATTCTGTATTAGTCATCTTTATTTGTAGTATATTGTTTTGAATTACTTTTGCTGCATTTCTGTGTTCAGGTTTTGGTTAATATACTAGTGTTAAAAGTAGGAATTTCCGTGTGATGGGATCGCTGCTGCCACCATCAGGATTAGCAGTCAACTGCTTGTTCCAGGGGTATCAAATTATATCCTAGGGGTAAGTGTTACTATTCAGTAGCTTTAAGGATTTTAATAGTCCATTTTTTCCACTGTTCAATTTCTATACCATAAGAAAATCTATGTGATAGTAAGAAGCGTCTCATAAACCAAGAATTATTCTTGCAGCAGTGGCAGCTAAGTCACCCAAGCATTGGCTGGAAACAGAATGTGCTGAAAACTTAGATTTACTATTCTGCTGCCCTTGCTGGACTCCAGCCCTTACAGAGCTTTTAGTATGGGCTTTTGTCCCTTTCACGTATGTGAGAATGAAAGCTGCTCATTTTTGCTGATGTGACACGAGGTTTTGAGAAAGGTAGAGACACCAGGAAACAAGTACGAACAACATGGAAATAACACACATACCTGTTTGTTCTGTTTACATTTTGTCCATCCAGCAGACTTTAAGTGCATCTGAGCAGCCGGCTAATAACATACCCTCTAGGGTGTGAAATCCTTGGTCTCCTGTTTCTAAGTAGGTCAACCCCTACTTACAATAGAACCACCACTGATGTTTTCTGTATATTCTTCCATCTCCTCAACCAGTTTTCTATCTTCCTCTCATCCATGTCTTTCTTAAAGCCCCCCAAACTCCATATATACGCTGTGTGTTCTGTTGGGCAATCTATATTTCCTTATTCTAAGCGTGTGCTTCCCCAGCAGTCTTAATCAGTGTTAAACTGGCATGGCAGGACTAAATGAGGGTAATTCCACACCCCATAAAGTCTGCATGATAATGTGTCTCACAGTACCTCCAGAATCTCCCACCATGTGCCAGCCTCATTTGATCACCATCCCTGATAGCTCTCTCCATCATTTGTGACATAAAATACTCCAGCAGCCACCGGCTACAGCGCACATTGGCCCTCATAAATATTGACTACCGCCGTCTTCTTCCACGTGTTCATGCAAATGAGCATTACATTACTGCGAACCGACCTGTGCAGCCGTGTCTTATCAAAGAGACCTGTGATCCCCAGCTCCTCACACTTTACTCTGGAGCGAGAGGAGAATAAAAGAAGAAGAGCAGACCTGTGTGTGAGAGTTTCCCCCTAGGAGAGAGAGGAAAGAGCGATGAGCTACATGATAACGACCTGTGTTACGCTGCTACACAGCACACAGTCTTGTCACAGCGTCTCAGAGCTGTTCAGAGCTAAATGGGCTGCAGCAGATGTTTGGTGACTACAATCACACAGGGCTGCGAACCTCACTTGACTTGCAAATATTTGCTAAGTGACTTCAATATTGGTTCTTCTCTGTTTCCTTCTTCTAGTATGTATAAGATGAAATTAATATACACAGCTGTCTTTCTCTGTGGCAGTCTGTGACTGTCATGTCTTATTTTACTATCATCAAAATAAAAAAATCACGCTTCTAGTAAAAGTTTGAGTCGACTAGTCTTTTGTTATTTTACTCATATGTCAATCAGAGTTCTTTAGATTGCAAAAAATGGAAGTCTTTGGTGAAATGTACCCGTTTTTAAACATTTGTTTTGGTATTCTACGAATCAAAATTTAGTCATTGACCAAAACACTAAAGCCCCCAGTTCATCATCCCAAAGAAACCTCTCAGTTTGAATGACATTTGAAAAACCAGTTTGAAAGGAGTTGGTATGTTTAGAAAGACATAGCAGGAGCAGCCAAACCTGAGTCATAAGGAGCTACTGTCCTGTAACGTTTAGTTAGGAAGGTTTTACAGACAGGGTTTTTCTGGAGACGCACAAAAGGTGAAAAAATTTAATACTAGCTACTTTTACTGTAGTGAAATTACAGATACTTTGTTGAAACATTGCTTCTGTACAACTAATGCTACCATGTAAAATTTTACTCAAATAAAAGTCAAGACTAGATCATTTAAATTTTTCTTAAAGTAAAAGTTAATTATTTAAGAAATAAAAAACTTCCCTCTCATGTTAAATAGTACTGAATCCTGTCTTATACACTTAGAAGTAAAGAATCTTCCATATACACTTAAACCTCATCAGACATAAAGAAAAATACCCAAATCTTTTTTAGTTAAAAAGAAATTTAGTCTTTATTTCCATCAGATCTGATGTCTTTATTTTTCGTGTTTCTGATAAAGATGATGGATTTCTAGTAGAAGCATGGCTCAGGATGCCTTGATGTTTCTTTGGAAAACTCTCCACCTGTAGCAGCTTCTACTGTGCCAGTCCTCGGCTCTGTGACATTTTATTGTTATTATTATTATTTTTTTTTTCGACTGATTAAGGAAGCAGACTGACTTAACTTTGAACTGAAGTTTGAAGAATGTGTCTCTTGCCAGCAGGTCAGACATTCAGAAAAGAGAGCTTCCGTTTGACAAAAACTATTGTAAAGTTTTGGGGTTTTTTCTGTTTCTGGTTATATTGTCCAGTAATCCGCGACAGACATGAATCACTACACCACAGATTTATAAGTTTTAGTTCTTTTCTTGGCATGAGAGTAACAACAAGAAGCCAAACCACATAATGAGTTTAATGTTTGTTTTCTCTTGCACAGCAGAGTAGTTCATTATTTCTTTTAATAAGTTGTTTGTTGCACAAGACAATTAGGCTGAGTGGAAGTGGGACGGCTGAATGAAGAAAAGATGTTTCATGGGAAGAAATATTTAGATTTTCCAAACTATTTAAGAGCGTGCACTGTTTGCAAACGGAAACACTTAAGGAAAACATGAATGTGTCATACATGGTAATGGAGCCCCCACGGGCATGTAAAGAAAGCATTAACACTTGTTTTATAGGTTGCTGATATTGCTTTCTGAATGTGTTTTTCCTCAGTGTCACGGTTTCTAATTACATCCACGGGTGCCCTATATATCCTGGATGTGCAAATGGAAGACGGGCTTTACAACTACAGGTGTATGACACGACATCGGTACACAGGAGAGACCCGGCAGAGCAATAGTGCACGTCTAATTGTCTCAGGTAAGAACCTAGAGCTTTAAAATTCCTCATCCTCAGTATGAGTAAGGAGTTAAGGAGAAATAATAATATATTATATATATAATAATACAGAGAATAACGACTTCCGTCAAATTTTGATATTTTAGGTGTTTATGAAGTAGACATAAAAGCACCAACAAGAGTGAAAGCCACCCACCCCCCCACCCCATTTATCAGAACTAGGCAACAAATATTTTTACTTTTATTGCATGATGCTTTCAATAGCATGTTTCTGTGTAACTGTGATTCTTTCAGGGTTCTTAGGTGCGTTCTACCTTTAGGGCGTGTAGCTTAAAACCTCTGTTGTGGTTCCTTTCGACCATTTTCAATGAGAGGTCTTTAGGTGATTTCAACTTGGGCTTCTTATGTGTTGCAACTGCACTTCTTAGATGAAACAAAGAAAAAAAAAAAAAAATTAATGGAAAATGACCCAGCGTCTCCACTGTCACTGTCAGCCTTTACTGGTCTCTTTGACCTGTTTCTACTGGCTGTTTTTATCAGTTTTTATCAGTGTTTCCAATGACTATCTTCATTATACCACAATACAATTTTTCAATTCAATTATACTTTATTGATCCCCAAAGTGAAATTTAGTTT
Source organism: Jordanella pulchra (assembly GCA_034780135.1). Classification (NCBI taxonomy): domain Eukaryota; kingdom Metazoa; phylum Chordata; class Actinopteri; order Cyprinodontiformes; family Cyprinodontidae; genus Jordanella; species Jordanella pulchra. The sequence goes on from JAUZNJ010047023.1 coordinate 7,548, forward strand.
AAGTATAAGCCCATCCAACTACTACTACTATTTATAAACCTGACACTTTGTCATTCTCTTCACTGATATCTTTGTGCATTTTAGTCCTTAAAATCTTTCTGCAAATAATGAAAATGAAACAATATCTGGAAAATCAAACTATGAAAGCTAAACTTTATGTCAGGGTTATCTGATTCTTCATAACTAAAAGTAAAATGGAAACTAGTGTTGAATAAAGGATGAAAATGAATCCAACATTGTTTGAACCTTTACTATTAGTTTAAAACTGTGCTCACTTGTAACAAGTAACAAACTTCAATTTTCTTTTATTTCCATTTCTCTCTAACTGACCATTTATTCACTTTTAGTCTTTACTATTGAATTTTGAAACCAAATTGAAATACATTGCTTTAAGTTATAACCCAAGTTTCCTCAGAAAAGGACTATTTATTTCTACAAATCCTGAAAATTCTTATCTGAAAAAAAGATATATCTGCTTTAGATATACGTATCTGTCCAACATGGTTTGTTTACTGCTACAAATAGAGTTAGGGATGAAAAGTTCATACATAGACACAAAGTGGTCAAAAATATTGTTAGAGGGATAGTGTCAGTAGGCAACAGGAGACTAGGACACTCAAGGCAAAGCTGACCACAATAGTCAGAGAGTCTTTGGTTATTGATTAACAGGTTAAGCCCAGACTGCGGGCCTACTTAAGAATTTTCAGGAGATGCTTTTCCTACATAAGCATCACACATTGGATAAAACTCAGCCTTCGACCACAAACACTATAGCCTATTATATAACTCACTCTTCTGCCCCCAAGATCCAACCAATTCAGCACCACACATACTGGACAGCTTCGAGCGTCGGGAGGTGATGGCAAATCATCGAGTGGAGCTGCCCTGCAAGGCCTCAGGCCACCCTGCGCCCAAATACCGTTGGCTAAAGGACAACCGGCCACTGGAACCAGACACACGCTTTAGGCAGAGTGTGACAGGCTTGCTGATAGAAAGAGCCCACTCCAGTGACACTGGGACATACGTGTGTGAAGTGTGGAACAACTATGGGAATGCTGAGGTTGTTGGCAGGTTGCTGGTAAAAGGTAAGTGATCAACGGTTTGTGGCCATATACTTTGGGAACCTTTATCAGTTTTATTAAAAACCTGAGACAATGTAAACATTTGTCTTTCTTGGCTTTTTCTTGGCATTCATTGATAAGTGCTTAACTCCCTGTATAACAGAACCTCTGAAGGTGACAGTGAGTCCACGGAAGGTGAAGGGCAGTGTTGGAAGCCAGGTTTCTCTGACCTGCAGTGTAACTGGCTCCGAGGAGTATCAGTTATCCTGGTACCGCAATGGAGAGCTCATTTACCCCAGCAACAGCGTCCGAATGACGGGCCAAAACAGAGAGAACCTGGTTATGGCTGGCATGGCCAAGAGTGATGGAGGAGCCTATCAGTGCTTCGCCAGGCATGGCAAGATGTCTGCCCAAGACTTTGTTCAAGTGATACTGGAAGGTCAGAACTCACAGTAGATAACTTAAATGGGGGCTTTGGAGCTTGTATCAATATGTGTATCTGTGATCTCTACATGCAGTCTCTGTGCACTTTTCCCCCTAACATATGTGGACTATCACTATTTGCATTGTGAATAAGTTACTCTGTCTTGTAGGATCCCGTACTCTGAATTTTCATACTATTTGTTTTGTGTATTAGTTTTCTAAGTACCTTTTAATACAAGCAAAAAGTAAATAAAGATCGTATAGGTTTATTTTTGCCCATTTTGTCTCCAGATGGCACCCCAAAGATCTTGGCATCATTCAGTGAGAAGGTCTACAACGTCAATGAGTTTGTGTCACTGTCGTGCACAGTGAAGGGTACACCAGAGCCCAGGGTAACATGGACTTTGGATGACGAACCAGTAATCAGGGACAGCCGGCACCGCATCTCCTACTACACGAACGCAGAAGGCCACGTGACCAGCCACCTCAACATTACCCAAACCCAGGTCCCTGATGGAGGGGTGTACCGCTGCATCTGCAACAACTCGGCAGGGACGGTTTCGTACCAGGCGCGAATAAACGTAAGAGGTGCTTGTCAGATCAACTCTTCCAGCACACCATCACATACACACATCCACACGTCTTTAGAAGATTTATTTTTAATGTGAGCTCATAAGCACCAAGATGTGCAGATGCTGAAGGAATGCCTTGCTAGGTTTGTCGAAGGGATTCATGGATTCAAAAAGTAGAAATATTGGTTTAAACTAAAACTCTTTAATCATTATTTACCCTAAAGACCCTACTGTTAGTTTATTTTTTAGGACGCTACTTTGGTGATTTACTGATAGTATTAATATTTGACTAGAGTTAATGTACTTGATAAAAGTTGTTACTGTGTTCATATAGCAAAAAAGACGGGAAATGATGTGCTCTGTATGAAATCATTACTACTTGTCCGTTGCAGAGCCTTAAATACATAGATCATCTTTCTTCTGCAAAAGTATCTGTTGATGATGGGTCAGCTAAACAAGACAGGCCCTGACAGATGCAAGGGAAGAGAAACCCTAGTGGACAATTTTCATATCCCTACATTGTTAATTGTTCCAAAAATTGGGTAGGAAAGAAGGAATTACATTTGAACTAAAGCATCTAGTTTAAATATGTGCTTCATTTTGTTGACACAAATTACTCTATGAAGGTATATTAGTTATGAAGGGATTTTCCCTACACTATATGTGTGCATGGTAGAACTGTGATCGATGACTATGAGAGGAGGAATGAACTTCAGCTCTCATGCCTGTGCAAATCCATCCGGATTATGACGACCACAACGCAGACTTAAATCAGTGGCAAACTAACTTTTGTCATTTTTCTGAAGCCTTTTGGACATCTGTCCAGGAGTCTTGGTCAGTTCTGTTGACTCGTATTAAAGCTATCTGTAGTTGAAGTGCTGATGTTTTTAAGAAACATGGAGGAACATCCTGCTAAGTACATCCCAGTCAGATGCAAATCAGAGACCCAGATTAGAGATATTTCTTGTATATGGGTTTTGTATTTGGCCACCATAATCCTCTCCCTCTGTTCAGTGATGGTATTTAAGAATTAAGTCAGAATTTGGCCTAAATTTGGACTAAAACATGTGCATGTAAACCTCTCTTCACACATATTTTGAACATTCTATGTGTGCAGATTTAAAATTATGAGCCCCCCAATATATCAGAAGCATGAGTTCATGCTCCTCCTCGCACTTGCGTTTTATGTGCTTGATTTTCTTCTACTCGTGTGTAGACCTGTTTCTGTGCACTCAAAGTAAACTGAAAGTAAACTGCCTCTTGGGACAGTTCTGTTTTCTTCCTACTTGCATGTAGTATTGCAAATAGTAAAATTTCTTTAGGCTAATGAAAAAAGTTGGCCCAATTGTCTTCGATTTCAGTCTGTTTTGTGGTTAACTTCAGTCTTCTTTCAGAGAAAGAAAAAGGCTGTATTTCACTGCAATAGCAACAATCTTCCTTGTTTTACAACTTACAGGCAAATGTAATAAAAGAAAACAAACTGTGTTGATAAGAATCAATAATTTCACAGAGCGAAAGACACAAGTAGAACATTTACATATTATCTTTTCAATAATACTTAACAAGGCATTCTGGAACATAATTAAAAATCAGCTTTCTGTTTCCTTGCTTAGAATGAACAAGGAATATCAAATCTGTGTTGCCTTAAGAAAAAAACACAACATGACAGCTATCATTCAGTCAACCCCCCAAGCCTCAAAATCATTTTAAGAGAGTTGTCTCTCTATGTGTCCTCAAGGGCCTGCCAGCATCAGACCAATGAAAAACCTCACTGCCATTGCTGGGCGGGACATGTACATCCACTGCCGCGTCATTGGGTACCCCTACTATTCCATCAAGTGGTACAAGGACTCCAATTTGTTGCCATACAACCACCGGCAGCGAGCGTTTGAGAACAACGGCACTCTGAAGCTGTTCGATGTGCAGAAGGATGTGGACGAAGGAGAATACACGTGCAACGTGTTGGTGCAGCCGCAGTTGTCCACTCACCAGAGTGTCTATGTTACTGTAAAAGGTAAGAAAAACCTCAGTCAGATCAGTTTTCAGCTGTAAAATCATGCAGTTTGAATTATCGGGCTGGGATAAGAATATACAGACATACCGTGCTTGATATGTGTGACACGCACTCTCAATAAAATACACACACACATTGCTGAGAGCAAAGCATCTCCATCACAGCAGCCTGCCAGTTCATCTGGAGCTCAGCTAAATATTCATTGGTGCTGAGTATACAGCCAGATGATGATAACCTCAGATGACTCTCTTTCCTCAGTGACGCTGCATAATTTGAAACATTGGATGGGTAAATCTGACCCCTCCCTCTCTATGTTGGGTCTTGACGAGCTAACAAGTGTGCAAAGGGGGGAAATCACACAGCGTAGGCAAAAGCTACACTGTGATTCCACCTCGGCTAATTTGCCTCTCGGCTGCTTAGCATTCCTCTGCTTCTGAGAGGGAATCCCCAGGAGCCTATTATGCCTATTTTGTTGTGAATTGAATAAGCGCTGAAGTGCTGCTTATTCCAATGCTATTTTAAATCATTAATTTTCAACAAGGATTTGGTTCTCACGATGGCTGCAGTGTCCCCAGATGGCTAGAAAGGTAGTAATTATTGTATACACGTTGTTAGAGAGATATTCCTAGTGGAGAGAACTGATAAAATCTCTTCATCATTTTTATATACCAGCAGAAAACAAACCTGTGATACAGAGAAATGTGAACATCTAATGATGCTAAAAGTTTATTAAAAACATGCAAATCACATGGCTGCAGGGGAATAAATTAGCATGTCTCTTTCACAGTCCCACCTACCATCCAGCCATTTGAATTTCCACGGTTTTTCATCGGCCAGCGAGTCTTCATCCCCTGCGTCGTTATGTCAGGCGACCAGCCCGTCTCCATCACCTGGCAAAAGGATGGCAGGCCTATCCCAGCCAGCCTGGGCGTCACCATGGACTACATAGATTTCACAACCTCACTGCGCATATCCAACCTCACACTGGCCCACAACGGCAACTACACCTGCATTGCCAGCAACGAGGCCGCCGCTGTGGAGCACCAAAGTCAGCTCATTGTCCGAGGTGAATAGGGGCGGGAGATGGGTTATTGAGGGAGTGCAGATGAGACGATGAGAGGCAACCGGTAGAAGTCTTTGGATTTTGGTTTTCTTGATTTAGGCGGCAAAGCTAAAACACACTGAAGCATCAGTAACCTGATTACTATTTTACTTCTAGTTCCTCCTAAATTTGTGGTGCAACCGAAGGACCAGGATGCAATCTATGGAAAAGCAGTGATCCTTAACTGCTCAGCTGAAGGCTATCCAGTTCCTACCATTCAGTGGGAGTACTCAAAAGGTAATCAAACACCTATCATGAAAAAAACGGACAACCATATCTCTATAAGAATGAAGTTATGTGTTTTTTTTAGTTTAAAATACTTAAAATAAGATAGTGTTATTTCACATCATTGATGTCAGTTGGGCATCGTTTCATTTATATAACATTCTAGAGAGAATTTTTGCCTAAATTTTGTTACAGCAAACTTATGTCTACAGCCTTATGAGGCTCACATTAAAAAACATCCACCCCAGTTACTAGAAAATAGAAAAAGCTAAGAATTAATTCAAGTTCCTGAATTGCTAAAAATGTAAAAAACCTAACAAACTTATGCTATCTTGTTTTGACCTTGCATGTCTTTGTTCTAGTTTTACAGCTAACATGATTTAACCTCCTCGGGCTTGTTCAGTTTACTTACAACCTTCAAATGTAGTGTAGAGAATGTGCATCACATTCAATAAACTTAATAGAAAGTAAACATTACTGAAAGGGACGAAAAACATCAATTTTTTTTTTTTGCAGATTAAGGTGTGTTGTTGACAATTACTACACTGGAAATTTCTTTGCAAACTCAGTCGATTAGATGCTCTGTGAAAAGCATTTTTTTATGTCTAGCAATTAAATGCCATAGTGGTTTAGGTCTAAACTTTAACTAATAGTTAACTACTTTAACTATTAGGTCTAAACTAACTAAATATGTCTGGATCTAAACTAGGGGTAACCAGGGACCACGTGGGGTGTCAACGGCACCTACACTAAAGATTAAATATTTATATTATCTATAAAGTTTAAGACTCTTCTAGTTTAAAACTTAATAAGGGTTGTCCTTCCTATGATTTGGTAGCCCTGATGTAACTCTCCTTTTCCAACCTGTTGGTGATCCATGATCCAAACCATTTTATTTCAACTCTGGTTTTATCTCGCACTTAAATAAAGCTTAGATGTTGAAGAAGGGCTAAGAAAAATTGGACTTATTATATACATCAGTTTAGATCACCACAGCACAATTCAACCAAGCATGTTGGTAGAACTGTGCTGTTCTGACGTCTTTCTTCAGGAGGGACAGAGAAGCTGGTTATAATTAAAGGGAAGACAGACTGAGCTAATAAGTGGGGTAATCCTGGAAGAGCATCTGTTAGAGGCTGCAGAGGACTGGATGGAGGTTCACCTTCTGACAGGACAGATACCCTAAACCTACAATCAGAAGTGCAGCAAAAGGACTTAGATCCTGCTTTGGGACATTTCCTACAAATTACACATGTGTCCATTGCTTTACAGACCTGGGTCAAATGGCTAAGATGATTCACTAACATGCAGCCGGGGTCTGCTAACTAGCTAATATTGGAGTCAATTATGTTGAAGCGGATGTATCTAAAGATCAAAACAACCACCCTCTAGGAATGGCATTTAAAACCTGATCTAAGTTCAGAACAAAATGAGGTTCAGAATCTCTGGTATGACTACAAAATCACTGTTAACAGACAATTTTAATTCAATACCACTTAGGTTGAACTATTTAGCTACAGAAATGGCCAAAAAAACTTCAGAAGGTCTGCGTGTCTTAAAGCAGGGACCAGCATGCTTGAATACACAGAGCAGAGAAGGAGCATGCAAACCTTTTTTTTTCTTGAGCGTGCGCTTTTATCAATACGTATATCATATTCTAATCACCAAACGGTGCCAATTCATTGATGGAAGATTTGCAAATATAAAAAATGTATCACTTACAAATCGATTTTCCAAATCTTAAACTAAACTTTGGCTGCATTTTATTTTATTACTTCTGAAAGGCAGGTGCAAACTGATGCAAAAATATCTGTGTTGCCACAAATGAGACATTGGTACACTAACTTTGAACCCCATCTTTTATCTTACTACTGCTCTCAACTGCCAGCAGAAAACTCAATCAGCTCCTGTAATGCGCTGAAACAAAATGTTTCAATGTCTAAACATTTACACAGCTGTATACAGATTACTCACAACACACTCAATTATTGCTTGTACTTAAAAATACAATTAAATGTTGGTTCCCTCAGCTGAAATCCCAATAAAATGCATTGAGCTCTAAGCTTTTCACAAACTGTAAAAAAAATGTTAAAAAGCACTAAAATATCTAACAGTTTTCCACACATTAGTAAAATCTTTTTTTTCTTTGGTTGCATATGCCATCCTAAATGAACTTCCTTTCCTATTTTTTTTTTTCTCTGACAGGTGCTGGGGTGCCTCAGTTCAAACCCATAGCCCTGAACTCAGGCTTTCGAATCGAAGTTCTGGTGAACGGCTCTCTACTTATCAAGCATGTGTTGGAGGAGGACAGTGGCTTCTACCTCTGTAGGGTCAGCAACGATGTCGGGGCCGATGTTAGCAAGTCCATGTATCTGAACGTCAAAAGTAAGTCTTGTCTTCAAATGCCAAATAATAATTTAAAAAAGCTGTAATAGGAGATGGTGGTTTGATCCTCTTTCGTAATGTTCCAGTAACATGTTCATACAATATCATGGAGATTGCTCTGTGCTTGCTGTTAACTGCTGATACAGCATTGGTTAAAGTGCAGAATTTTCTTGCTGAGTGAGTAACAGAGGATTTTTAGGTTCTCTGGATTAAGCGCTGAATTCTGCTTAGAGCCAGAAACTGCCATTATGATGTTTCTGAGGCGTTGATTTGGAGCAGGCATTTTAGAGGACTGTGGAGATTATCTGCACCTTGTTTTTGTTAAAATGCAGAAATACTTTCTTCATAACGCAAACAACCATGAAGAAAGCCTAAGTATATCCAAACATCTGGAACATCTGATATTTTTTCATGCAGTGTGTCATCTGCAGCTTTATTCTGGCTGGATTTTGATCAGTCATTGCTAGATGAGGTTTATGACCCTGATGTTCTTATCAACCCTGAGCAGAGGACTTCCTGCTGAGAAACTCGTCGTCTGCCAAACCATTGAATTTCTCTATGACTCTCCTGTCTTACTGAAGACTCACAATTAGAACTGAAGGTTTAACTGAATGCTTGTGCTACCGTTCACTCTGTTTTAGGCAGTATTTTAATTCTTTGTCATGAAAAAAGGGGCCTGTTTGAATCAAAGTTTATATCAAAGTTAAGTCTTGACTTTGACTGGGCCACTTACATTTTTTTTCCTTTTTGAATCTTTTAGAAGATGACTTGCTGCGTTCCTTTAGTTTGCTGTCCTCCTGTAGAACAACACCAAAATAACTTATAGATTGCGAAGCAGCACCGAACATCACATGACATCCCATTTTCTGTGTGATTCTGTGTTAGTCTTGAGGACAAATATAAAAGGACACAAATTTTTCAAAAGTTCAATTTTTGTCTCAGTCCACCAACGTCCTGAGGATCATTGATGTGTCCTTTGGTCAACTTTAAGTGAGCTTGGTGTTCTATTGTTCAGCAGTGGTTCTGACCTTTGAACATATGAATGCAGTTTTTGGCCAGTTTCTTTATCATTATGAAATGTTTAATGTTTTCTTTGTTTGTGGATGATGCCCCAAACTGAAGCTTGTTTTATTCCCACAACCTTAGAAATAAATTCAGAGCCAGCAGGATAATTGGTATCAAAGGTTTTTTTTTTTGGTTGTTCCTCAAATTCTTCAGAGTTAGGAATAATGTTTTGCAGTTAAATGTTATGTCACTACTTCAAGTTGTCCTATGATTTATTTTTTGATTCTACTTACTTGGCTGTTATCAACTAAAGATCTGAGATGATAACATTTTTATTTTACTCTCTTTATTTGACATTAAAATTTGAAAAAACAAGTGTGAGAAAAAAAGGAAACAACAAAGTAGGGGGGGTAACACCTGTTGATGGTACTGTACCATTATAAATGTCAATAAACCAGTTTAGAAAAAAAAGCTAATGGGACATTTGATTGAATTAATGATCTGAAAATAAAATTAAAAATATGCAGAGAAACTAACTGTTCTTTTGCATAAATGGACCTGCAACCTTTTCCATGAATGAACTTCAATGTAAAACCATAACATTGCTGTTTCAAACATGACTTTCTTTAAGCTTTGTTCTTCTCTTTGATTGTTTGTTTATTTCCCACTAAAAAGCAAACAAAGTTGTTTGAGTTAATTCTGATTTAATACAGGAATAAATGGAGCAAACTTAAAATATAAAAAATGTCTTTAAAAATGTGCTCCAGGTTCCTTTATTTGAGGAAGATGTTGGAACCTTTATGCTTCATAGACGATTCTATTAGCTTACGTGTTTTAAGTGCAAACGGAGGGAGTTTATCACTAAAATATATTTAGAGCCTAACCAATCAAAAAAAACTGCCCAGTTTCATAGTTGATGTATTTATGGCTAAATTGATCTCTGGGCAGATTTATAAAAAACATCTAATTGTTGAGAAATGACTCAATAATTATTAGAATTAAAGAAAAACAAAAAAGTGGGTACTTTATTAATATTGTGTGAGCTTGTGTTAGGAGATTGATGCACATTTATTTTTGTTGATATAGGGGCTCTGAACCCCTTGTTTAACTATGTGTTTTATACTGAAAAATGATTCCCCATCAGCTTTGAGAGAATGGTCTTTTTGTAGGTTTTGTGTTTGATTTCAATGGACCATAAGGCTCAGTAACAGAGGCTCAAAGTTCTGGTCAGAATGGTTCACATACAGTATATAAACCCGAGAGTTCTGCTCTTTTTTAATTCTGACCCTGTTCTTTTATCCAGTTTGGTGGAGGTGGTTTGGTCTCAGCCAAAATGGCTGGACTAGTGGATTTATACAGACTACTCCCATCTGTTAACTAAGTGCTAATTATTGCATGCTATAAAAAGGTGTCATAGTATACCTTCTCTATGCTTAAGTTGTTCTATACAGTAGATGAACGTAGTTTGTGGTCTTGTGGCTCAATGCAGGTGAGTTTGAACTATTGTTCCACCTCCTTTATACCTCCTCTTATTTCATCCATGTTTGAATCTCTGTCTCACTATCCTGAATTTCCACATGTCTATTCATTTTGGAATGAATGTTGAAGTTCAAAAGTGACCCAGTCAGTCAAAACATAAATCTGAAAGAAAATCTCTGAAGGTAAATAAAGACCCTGATGATAGAAATTAGGCCTTTCAACCTCAGGGCCCTAAAAGTCAACATGAAAGGAAAACTGTAACAAAATATCAGAGGAAATGTTTGAAATCTGCTCAGAAATGATGAAGATGTTTAACTGTTGATACCAATAAAGGATTTCCAGCACAGATTGGACATCCCCATGTTATATTTTCTCATTATCCAGTAAGAGATGGTTGGTTAAAAAAAAAGAACTCTTCAGGGGTATCAATACTTTTTGGCTTCAATTTGTGAACAATTTGTAGGGAAGAGTAGGTGAAGTTTGTAATCCATATGAGTTTGCACAAAACAGACAAGTTTATGAACAGTAAAGGTATCTTTTTATGCTTAAAACATGCAGGTTAGCCAAGGTTCAGTCAGTGAACACAGCTTGTTGAGGCTGAAGAAGGGATGCATTCAAGGCAGATGGAAAAAAACAAAGCAGACTCAATTGATGGCAGCAGTTCTACTTTTTTATTACTGTGGTAGATTAGAGCATTTCATAGTAGAAACCGTGAAAAGGTTATAGTGGGACAAGAGGTGTAAAAATCCCACACGAGCCGTTCAGTGTAGGCCGCTGCATTCACATTGCAATTTTTATATTTATGTTCAACAAAGTATCTTAAAGCCGATTTCTCTGCTTGGACTTTTTTCATATGCACCACATTATTGATATAGTGTTGAAATGGAAACTGAAACCTGGGTTTGGTATAAACCAGGGTTTCACGGCATTGATCTTTGTCGTGTTTTCTGTTTTTCAGCCTTTGGGAGTCTGTTTGTTGTCCCTTGGGTGCGCTCTCTGCTCCTGAGCCATCTTGCTGTTGTGGCACTTTTGCCTTTGTGTCTCCTCTGTAGTAGGGAGCCCCCTGGGCACAAGGAGAGCCACACCTTGCTGTAACTCCCCCGTGTGTGTGTGTGCATTCAGACAAGGAGCTCATTAACCTTTGAAACTTCTCCCTATTGTTTTGTAGACCATCTGAGCCTATGATGTTCCGTACGATCTGTGCTGTTTATTTAGGCAAGCCTACACCACTCGTGCAGTGGTGGCTACTTAAGAGGCTTAGGAGCCAATTAGGTAGAAATGCAGGCTGACGTATGCTGAAGTGCTTATGTGATGGATAGTATGAGGCGCTCCATGTGTTATTGGCTTTCCAAATGTGGTTTGATGTGTGAGTAAACACACAGGGGAAAATCAATAGAGCGAATCTGAGATGTATGGAACAGATGCATGCAAAGCAGAGATGCTCTCAGGTGAGCAAACAAGCAATCACAAAGACACCCATTTCACACAGGACTGCGCCATTTAACACAAAGGGTCCAATCCGGTACAGCATGCTGCAACCATTACCAAAGAATAATGGCCCAGATGACTCTGCTTGCACTTCTCATAGATCCCTCTCTGCCACGCTATTGTGGTGGACTCCCCAGGAAATGAATTGCAGCTATTCTGATGTCATAACTTGCCACTTTCATCGTTATGGGTGTGTGTGCACAGGCTAATGTCTCGCCATAATACGCCATGCATCATATGCCAGGTGCACTTACAGCCAGCGGAATCAGTTTGCCCTTACTGCACCAGAGTGAAATGGTGTGATTGCGTGAATGGACTCTTGTGTTGATGTTTGTTTAGCCTGCATCTGCTTCCTTCTCTGTGCTCTTGTGATCCATTTTGGTGCACTCCTCACATTGGCTGCAGGGGGAGGCTTGAATTAATGATTTTAACACAATTTTCAGTCAAGCATCCCTACTATGGATCCAAAACAGATGCAGTTCAGTCAATTCATTACCGATGCACAGTGGATGCTATCAGAGTCAGTCTGCAGCCACTCAATGTTTATCAGGGCCAATTAAGACCAATCAGGCCTCCTAGACATCATAATATCTGAAGACGTTGATGAGAGCAGAGGGTATAATGAGGCTTCAGTGCTAAGTAGTCTTATGGTCACTGAACAGTCTCAATATCAGACTGACCTTTAAAAAACTACCTGAACTTTTCTAATCTATTTTACTGTACAGTAAAGCCCATCATTTACTACAGTTGCATTTTATGCAACAAACTAAGATAAAGTAACATATGTTGGTAAAAAAAAATTCAGATTTAGTTTATTTTTTCACTTGAAAACAGTAGCATTCAGTTCATTGTATTTATATAGCACCTATCCACATGTCAACTGAAGGCATTTAAAAGTCAAATTAGTCAAATACTACAGAAAGTTTTCTGTCGAAGGAAACCCATCTTATTGTATCATCTTCGACTTAGAGAATTCCCTCTTCCTGGATGAGCTCTTAGAAACAGTGATTCCTCAAGTTAAAGGCTGATTCACACGTCAAGATAATCATGTGGATTTCTGCCCGATCTTCTCCTTCCTGGAGCCCCAATAATCCTCTTGGGACCGATGCATCTGCTGTTTTTAGAGAGATCGGGTCTTCTTGGTCAAATCTGAGGAATCAAACATGCTAGATTGCCTCAGCCGAATATCCTGTAGTCTGCGTAGTCCACAGAGCCAAGCACATTCAAATCAGTTGCTGAATTCTGAAGCTTTTGCACCTCGATTCTGTGTATCAACAAATCCAAGGCTGATCTGGGAGTTAGTTGGGAGATACTGCATCCAAGCCATGATCTCTCCTCTCCTATAAAATGATGATAAAATGACCATGAGTGTATACGAACGGCCCACAGTCTACTAGGTTTACATGGAAAGTCAGCAGAAGACTTTTTTCATGAACAAAGGAAATTGAGAGTGCTCTGATCACTCAAAAATGTTTTGTTACTTTAATGCAATGGAAAACAGTTTCTAATTCTTCCTACATGAACTTAAAATGTCGAAACTTTCCGGCAAAAAATGTTGGAAATTTTATTCTAGTATTTGCTCTTTTTATCACCTGAAGAACATTTTATTGTCTCTTCCAGTTTCCTCCTAATGCAGCAGGAAATTCTTGAGGGACCAACCGAAATAAGGAGCTATTACTGTGGATTCTCCGAGCACTTTCTCACTTAAAAACTTCTTAAAATGATTTTTTACCCACTCATCTCAACAAATAAGGAATCATCTGAACTGAAACATCTGAACTGTCAGCAAAACAAGGGAGATGATTGTAGATTTCAGAAGAAACAGGAACAAGTTTAATGCTATTAACATCATGTGAAAAAGACGTGGACATGGTGGAGGAGTATATGCCATAGTAATGCCTTGGTGTTCACCTGGACAACAAACTAGACTGGAGACAAAACTGTGAAGCCGTCTGCAAGAAGGGACCGAGCAGACTGGACTTCCTAAGGAAGCTTAGGTCCTATTTTGGTGTTTGCAAAACAAATGCTTCATATTTTCAATAAGTCTGTCGTAGAGAATGTGATCTCTTCTGCCATCATCTGCTCGGGTAACAGCATCAGAGAAAACGACTTAAAAATGCTGAACAAGCTAATAAAGAAGAATGGCTCTGTTCTAGGAACTCCTCTGGAACCTCTGGAGATATTTCAAAAAGGAGAATTATTGGACAGAAGAGAGCATCCTCTTCATCAGACAGATTCTCTTCAGTCAGAGGCTTCTCCAGAGCTGGTGCAAGACAGATGATCCTTCCTGCCTACAGCTATCATCACCTACAACAACTGGTTAAGAGAAAACAAATAAATGAGTTACTAAAACATTTAAATTCCAGTTGGGATAAATAAAGTATTTTTGAATATAATTGAATTCATTCGAATGTGTCTTAGAAGCACTATATAAGGAAGTCTCCTTTACTCTACTTATGACCTTTTTGATATCATGAACCTATTTGTTTCAACCCCTCCTCTGTTTAGCACTACTTAAAGGCTACAGGCGTACGGTTGCAATGATTCTCCATGTCCAAGCAAATTGTGCAGCTAAGAGAATTATTTCAGTACATTGCAGGCGGCCAGTGAACCAGTCATTGATGTGTGATTTCTGTGCTTTTTTTCTTCCCAGCCCCCATCCAGGCCGCCCCCCACTGCTGCACCCACTTATAGTTTGTCCTTAGGGCAAAAAGCTACATGTTCTCTTCCCATCGTCTAGCACTCTTTGTGGTGTCAGGGTGGCCCCTGGCTCAATGTATAGACTCCCCAAATATGGAGAGTATATGTGTATGGAGGACAAGATGGTGTAGCAGATGATGTGCCTTAATAAAAACGTGTTTTTATTAAGGCACTTATTTAGAAAGACTTTAAGAGAAAACTAACAAATAAAAGAAACAAGTGATCACAGTGCTAAATGTGTACCAAGCTGGGCTCTGGACTTTAATGCTGCAGAAAACTGTAAACAGGTAATAATTAAACCGGAAACAAACATTTATATCACACCCTGCTTTTAAACATATGTTTACTTATTACAACCTTTAATTAAAACATTGCGTTGACTGGTTAACTTTTTGTATAAAGTCTGGTTTACTTGAACACATTTTCACCCTTCACAGTGCGCCTAGTAAGCAGCATGAATCCAACATGAGGGCAGATTGAAGTTAGAAATAGTCAAACATGTTTTTCAGCAGGTTTTCAATAAGTGGAAATTTACTGAAGACTTTTGTTACTGAATGTATACATTTCACCCACTGTAATGAACATTTTGTCTCAGCCTGGTTGGGACACACAAAAAAGCAGCTCATTCCTCCGACATATTGTGACCTCCACCTTCACACCGGACCCAGATCATTACCAAAATTGAATCATCTGTCAATGGTTGTAATACGCCTCTTCTGTGGAAATTTGAGCAAAATCTGCCTGACACTTTCCAAGTGATTTTGAAAACAAACAAATGGCGATGAAAACATAACCTCCATTTTGAGAATCTGCTCTGTCCAAGTATACATTAGGTCTGCTAGATCCTAAAATTTGATCCCTGTACTGATTTTTAACTAAATAGCTGTCAGGTATTTTAATTGTATTTTTGTTAAGAAATAAGCAAAACTTTTTATTTGCAAAGGTTTCTTCTTGCCTTTACATTAAAACACATTAATACGATACAACTTTATCTAAAAAGCACTTAAGAAGCAACTCCTTCGTCGATGTGTTGTACTCTGCTAACAACTAATTAAACACAAATACACCCAAAGCAGTTCTATTTCTAGCAAGCCTAATTACAGTTTAGGATCACTAAATAACAAACAAATAAAAAAATATAACTGTTATTTTTGGTGAATAATAAGATAAAATATCCAACATCATAGAAAATAAAGCGTTTAACAGCGAGTAAGTCAGTCTGATTTAAAATGGCTGCTGGGGACGGAGACAGTAAGCACTTTTTCACCCGTCAGTGAACATTTGAATCAGGTTGGACAGGACCAAGAAGGTCCATGTTTTTATTCTAGCTATCAATACCAGAAAGTACACTTTAAAGACTACTGCCTTCCCTGTTGTGTGTTTCGATTGAGGTTTTTTATGCACATTTTAAGATCTCAATGGAAACAGCAAAATTTAAATCAACTTTCTGAATTTCACAAAAAAGTTTTCTGCTCGCTTGGTGAGATTTCTTTCCCTTTTTGCAAAAAAGACTAAATGTGCTAAACAGGAGATGGAAACACGTTTTCAACAAATAAGTTCTGACATAGCGAATAATTACCTCTCCTGACTGATCAGCTGTTTTCACAGCCCTGGCGTCCCATTAGAATCATATTTCTCTTTTGACGTGTCCAGGTGGCTTATAACATCATTAATATCAGCTAACAGGGGATCCTCTGTGTGGTCCTAGTTCCTCTAACATAAACATATGACATTGTGCCTGCTTTGCCTGAACTCACTCCAATGGGTAGAAACACATCTATGTCACTTTTTTTTTTCAAGATTTTAAAAGTTTGCTCAAAATTTGCATGACATTTGGATGAAAAAAGCTACAGTAACAGATACATTTGGGCGTCTTCAGATAAAAAATAAAAGGCAATAGCATTTTTCTGGAAAATAGAGCCAAGAGGAGGTAAACAAAGAGTAAAGAGCAGAGGGCCTAGTATTGATCCTTCAGGTATTCCACATCTACGGGACAGTGCTGATAACTAACAAAACTTAAACAAAAAAACTTCTTTGTTAACCACACCAGTTAAATGGATCTGATGGTCGGCTGTGACCCAAGCAATAGCAGGATTCCTGAAATTAAAACAGTGGAGTTAATCTGTCTTTCAAGAGAACATCTTTCAAAACCTTCAAGAGCACTTTCAACATCACATGTGGACAAGCATGAATGTTACACACAGACATTTTAATTATGATGTTATCTGTTTTGTTTAGATTTGTAATTATATCTGGTGCATCTCCCTGCACTTAGTTTAAAAATAATCTGATCAACAAAAGTATCATAATAGTCCACTGTCTCCATACAGCTGCTCATGAGGAGTTTGCAAAAGATTCAGTGATTCAATGTTTCTGCTGGGTCTCCCTTGACCAGTGGTCCTTCAACCTCCCACCTCATTTCTTTAAAAGGAAAGAATCAAACTTGAAAGAGCTTTAGGTGAAATAAGTTTTATTTGCTTTAAAATCATTTTTTTTTAGTTGGGAAACCATAAAAATGTAAAATGTTATGTTGAAATTAACCCCTATACCTATACCAGCCCTCATGCGTCCAGCGCCCCTCAAAATGTTTAAAAAGCCCCCCCAGGGGCGGGAGCACCCTGGTTGAGAAACCATACATTAGACGGAAACCAGACGGCATCTCAGATTGAACTTAACTATCTGCAAAGGATCTAACTGGAATTTATGGGGTTATGTACTGGATCGATTGGCCGAGTAAAGAACCTGTAACATTTGTTGTAAACTGGCCCCGTATAAATAAATACGTCACCTTTGGTTCAGAAAAGAGAAAATAAATAAATTCCCAGAATAACTGAGTAGAGATGGATGTTTTGTCATTTTCTTAGCTGTGACAATGAATGCATCTCAAGGAAAGATTAAAATAGCCATGATTTCTTCCCATCGCCTGTGATATTTTACCTCCGATCACGGCTGAATTGCCTGTCACTGAATCAGCCATTCACCTGTAATTATGCCTCATCATTATCCTCCTAACTATCTCATCTAGCTAATTTTGTTTTCCACATCACTAACACCTTCAGTTAGATACATTAGAAGCGTTTTCTTTTTGTGATGTCTTTTATTTCTGCACTGCGACATCGGAGGACATGATTGTGTAATCACCATACTCCAGGGGAAATCAATGGCAGGTCCATTTTCTATTCTGGTTACTAGAAATGGCCTTTTTTTCTAGCAGTAGAGTCTGCAGAGAGAAAGAGAAGCAGAGAGGGAGCCTGGGCGAGGTGAGGGGAAAGGAGAAGAGACTGTCCGATGCTGGTTGGCATGGTAACCTGGCCAGGTGAAAAGGAGCCTGGGAGAATGGGGGTGGGGGTGGAGTTAGTGTGACTGTCTCAAGGGAGTAGCCTATCAGCAGCCAGCCTATCCCCCACAATCCCTTGCAGGCTTAAGCGTATCATCACTGCCCTCTGGGTTGCTGTGGAGGAACAGGACTCTCCTCACCTCCACATAAAAGACACTTTCTACATGCAGCACACACTGCCTGCTCTGCTTTTTCTGCCTTACTTTATAAACAGCTAAAATGCTGATGTTTTACTCTGCAGCAGCACTGCTAACTGTTGTTGGTCCATAAAGGACATTTAGTGTTTTCTAGACATGTGCATAAATATCTCCTGAAACATTTATATCAGCAAGTATCTGTAAAAAACTTTATTTAAAATGTATCCCAATTCATATATATGTTTATTACGAGATCAAACTCATTATCAGGGCTGGTAGTGCCAGGAAGCTCCCCTCCTCTAGCATGGAGTCTCTTTCTCTTTTTCTCTCTTTCTCTCTTTTTTTTTCCTTTCAACGCAATAATTCCACAGGATATTAAAGAAATAAATCAACACAACAATCACACGACACAAAAAAGGCCTCTGGGCCGTCTCAGCTGGGCTGCTCGTGCACACAAAGAACACACACTCTGCTAACGTCTCTCTCACACACACACATCACTTCTTCATGTTCCAGACCTGCTGTCATGATTGTGTCTGTTTGCTTTTCTACTCTTCATACACATTTTAGAGAGATATTCAGCTGAAACTTTAGCCTACTACTGTAATTAAAGCCTTGGTAATGCAAATTTATGTAGCTTTAAGGGGTTTATGCTGCCACATTTAGAAAATGATAATTATCTAGATTTTTATCTAATAAGAATAAATGAATATATGTATTCTAGTAAAAAATGACAATTCATAGACAGTGCCAGAGTAGTTCAGCCTTACAAGTTTTGAAGTAATCTGCTCAGAAGCATCCCTTATGTACTACCACAACAAAAGATAATAGCAGGAAAAATGTTGCCTATCTCTAAAGATCACTGGGCAGGAGACCCAGGAGATGCACCTGGGCACAGGTCTTAATAACTCATATATGGAAATAGATCTCAGGAACTTTTTTTCTCTGGCTGACAATGAAAAAGGCAACATGATAAGTAAATTACCAGGTATTAAAACTTCCATAAATATATGCAAATAGTAGCATTAATGGGTTGTATCATAATAAAAATGAACCAAATAATTTGTTGAATTTTAGAAAAATAAAGACTTTAAAAAAGCTAGAAGACGTAGTGCAGGATGAGAGGAAAATTCTTAGCTAAGTATTGTGTAAATATTCTGAGTTTTATTTAGCTTCAAGTGGGAAATAAAGGACGTTTACCACAGGTTGAACCATTTTTTGCTCCTATTGGGACAAAAGCCCAAAAACTGGTTATGATTGTTGAGCATAACAATGGTCTCACGAAGGTATAATAAGTCATACATAAAATATGAAGCATTTAAAGACTGACTGATACGTAGAGGAAGTGAAAGAAATTATGTCCAACAGCAAACTTGTTTCAGGCAAAATAGATGTTTACTGACCGTGTTCAGGTCTGTAAAAACTCATGGTAATACTATCATCGAAACCCAAAAATGTATGCTGCTGCCCCCACCCCCCACCTCTGGTGGACTTAAATCATAAAGATCTTACCCAGTGGTTAAAAAATATACAGCAGGAAATGAATTCATCTTCATTTTCATACATCTTGGTGGGTCGAAAGATTTATGAAATTTTGTTCTTAATGTCAAGAATTAGTCCTTCAAGTCAGTTATTAAAAACAGTAGAAACATAATTTATTTTAAAGATATGAATATAAATGGAAACTAGTTTGTTGAAGACAAGGAAAACCTGGTTAGTACTTTCCTATCAGGTGTGGCAGTCATTTAAAATTATGAGGCCTTTTAATAAAGTCAGAGATTATTAAGATGTTCTGGTTCATATTTCTAACTTTTTTTTTGTTTGGTGTTCTGAGTTTTTCACCCACTGCTTCTGATGCTTTTACTTTAATATTCATTTTTTCTGTTTATTAAAACTAATGATTCAAAATATGTATTTAAATTTGTGTAAAACATCGAGTCTTTACCTTCATAGATGGATTTTCCCATTTTATCCCCAAAGTGTTGAAATATGTGAGTTTTCCTCCTCTGTAAACCTAACGGGGGGGATCTTTCCTCTATCGCTGTCCTCATATTTTGTCACCTAGCAGTGTACACCACTCTGCCAGAGGTGTCAACAAATCCTTCGCCTCGGAGGCGTTTTTAGGGCCGAATCAAAGGAACCGTGCTCTAAAATGAAAATGTTTACATAAAGCCCGGGCTGCTGTGTCTTTCCCTGCTCTCTACCCAAACATGTCTCAGGAAAAAAAAGAAAAAAATCCTACTTGTCATGCAAAATAAATCAGCCTTCTTTTCCGTAGCTGAGCCCCAAATGGTGGGAGACTGAATAAGAGATAAGGCTTAAATGTTTGCAACCTCTTGCCTGACACTTTCCATCACATCACCGAGTCGCGCTTTGTGTGTGTCGATGTGCGCAAGACTGAGCATGTGGGTTAGCGTATATTTTGGTGTTAGTGTGTGTGAGAGCATCTGGGAGTATGGGCTTGTTATGCACTCTGCTGTGGGTGTAATGAGCCATGCATGTCGTTATTGTGCGTTAAGTGTGGTGTCTTCAGAGAGTTGTTACAGCATCCCAGCACCATTAAGGAGCCTCTGATACAAGATACATAGCAGGGCCACATGCTTCCCTAAAGTCGGCATTAATGCAAGTCCCCATATGTGCTCACACTTCATTAACTACACAGGACTTTTAGAAAGCAAGCTGGTTTTCACTGTCTGCAAGCAGGAAAAGCATTTTTTTTCTGTGCGGCTGCAGCATATTGCTGAGCAGCAAGGTCAGCTGCAAAGGGATTCTGATGAATAAATGTGTCTCCTCAGTTCCTGCCATGATCACATCCTATCCAAATACCACGCTGGCCACGCAAGGAGAGGAGAAGAAGATGAGCTGCACTGCTCACGGTGAGAAACCCATCATGGTGCGCTGGGAGAAGGAGGAACGGATCATCAATCCGGAGACCAGCCGCTACGTGGTTTCTGTGAAGGAGGTGGGCGATGAAGTCATCTCTACCCTGCAGGTAAGGAGCTGCTGCCAGGTGGGCCTGCATGAAGAAATAGCTTCTGATCTTATTTATTTTTACATGCAAATGATTCCTTTTGAAGATAGGAATGAAAAAACTTTCATAAATTACAGGAAATAAGTTTCTTAGAGGAGATAGATCATCATTCATTTAAATGCAAGAATTATCAGATAAAACTTAATTAAGTTTATGAGAACAAGCAGGTTTGATTGGTTTGTTTAAATGTCAAGAAGACATTTTAAATTCATCCTTCTGTGTTTTTATAAATACCGTACTGTTTTTACACTGTATTCAGACTCTTTATTCAGTGTAAAACTTTACTGCTAATGAATTGTCGTTCCAAATATTTTGGATTTTAAACTAAAAATAATCAAACCAGTTTAGACTTTTGCCTCAGTGTTTACATGTTTGCATCCTTCCTGTCTATGTCTGTTTTTTTATTTATTTTTTCAATCTACAACACAAACTGTTTAAAAGCAGAGTTCATTCTTTACCTTTGTACCCGAATATTCACAGGCTGTCCTGCTTTATCCGTACATTAGACTCTGTGACTTACATCAAACTCAAATTCTAGATAAATAGATGTAACCAAGCTTAATAACTTTGTCTAAAGATATTGCTAAGAGATTGAAAAGAAGCAAAACTAAATGGTTAAACCTACTAATGGTAGGTGTGTCTCCGCATGAATACAGCTGTGCTAAAGATAGTTACTACATATGTAGAATCTGTATATAAGTGCAGTTTATTTTTAATTGCTTTGTAATCATCCTTAATTTCCACAGGA
The DNA here is from genome assembly GCA_034780135.1 of Jordanella pulchra. NCBI lineage: Eukaryota > Metazoa > Chordata > Actinopteri > Cyprinodontiformes > Cyprinodontidae > Jordanella > Jordanella pulchra. Next base: position 29,255 of record JAUZNJ010047023.1, read on the forward strand.
GTTTGTAAGATACAATAAACAGATTACCTGTCCACGCCATTCCACATTCAGCTGATAAAATAAATCAGAAGCTGCTAAAGAGCTGAAGAAAAATTAACCTGATAGTTTTAGCAAATGTATAAAACTGAAGGAATAAACTGAGCAACTTTAAGCTTATATTGACTCTGTAATTATATATTGACTCAAAATCATTTGTTAAATATTTAGGTTGTTTTTTTTTAAACAGAACAATAAACCTTAAAAATCCTGTTTTTTACACCTTTAACGATACTTCATACAGGGTTTCCTTTACAATTGAGTTCTTTTTCATTACTGACTTTACATCCACCAGATCATGCCTACAGTTCGGGAAGACTCAGGCTTCTTCTCCTGCCATGCAATCAACTCCTTTGGTGAAGACAGAGGAATCATTCAGCTCACAGTCCAAGGTAGAACTGACCTGCTAACAGCTCAATCCAGAATTAAACTGGAATGAATTTGTTTTATTCATGTTAATTGTGACTGTGGCAAAGATAGCTGGTTCTGTGTTTAGAGAAAACCTTGTTGACCAACGCTGTGCTTTGTAGAGCCGCCAGATCCCCCTGAGGTGGAGATCAGAGAGGTGAAGGACAGAACCATTGCTCTGCGGTGGACCATGGGTTTCGATGGAAACAGTCCAATCACAGGGTTTGACATCGAGAGCAAAAACAAATCAGGTACGAACTGTTATCAAAGCTAATCCTTTATGGAACTGGATCTACATAAAGCTGAAGTGTAGTGATTGGTCTCTAGGGTCTGAATTAATGCTGCACTGTGACCTGACATGACTCGTCCTCATCTACCTCTTTTACTCTGAGCTCTCGCCTGCTTTCAGCTGCACTACTAAAACCTCTGTGTTTTCCCTGCTCAGCCTCCTGGGACACCGCTCAGAAAACCAAAGATGTGTCACCTCAGCTGAACCAGGCCACCATCATCGACCTTCATCCCTCCTCCACCTACAACATCCGTATGTTTGCCAAGAACCTCATCGGAAAGAGCGAGGCCAGCAATGAGCTCACCATCACCACAGACGAAGCAGGTGAGCCGAAAACGATGCCGTATGTTATATCAATAATGGATGCGGCCTTCTGAGGGTTTTGTGATCCAGATCTGAAAGACTTTGTTTCCAACCTGGAGACATTGTTGGGCTCTGCTGCATCTCTGAACACACACTGACCCTGTGCTAAAAACAGAACTTTTTAATTAGTGACCTCAGCAGTAAATCTCGCACCACGATCACTAGGCTGAGACTAGACATATTTTCAAAAATGATCCCTGCATTCCTTCATCTTGCCACTCTGAGGCCCCTGCAGGGCCCTTCTCCTCACCCTCAGCAGCAAATCCAAGCCTCCCTTCTGCTCCCACAATGACTCTAAGTAAATTGTTGCGTCTTTTCTCTTTTATCTAAACTATGTCAATGATCCTACCTCAGCTCCTGATGGACCTCCTCAAGACGTGCAGCTGGAAGCTCTTTCTTCTCAGAGCATCCGGGTCACATGGAGGGTAAGTTCTGTTCCTCTTTCTACTGTTTAACTGTTAGCAAACTTTAGGTGTTCAAAGTTTACTTCTTTACGCTTAAAGCAATATTTTACCTTTTCGATTCTTCTAAAAAGACCTTTGGGCATAAATAAAGTATTACAGATACGGTAGCGTTGTCTGCACATGGAAATTATTGTTGAGTTTCCTTTGGTTGTGATTAATCAGTTAGGCTGTGAAAGTGAATCAAACAGTTCAGCTAAAAAGTAGATTTTAGGCCACATTTGTTTATGAAACCAAAAGTTTAATCAATGCTTCAAATTAGTGTCCAAAAAATAGAGGACAACTTATAATGAATTCAATCCCATCACCCTGCAGCAGCGGGGCTGGACCCAAATGTAGGCCTAGCATTTCTGGTCATGACGGCCCACCGTGATTAGCTCCACAAGGACATCTGCACACATTGGGATGTTTATGAAAATATTCAAAAATAAAGTATAAAAGAATATTGAAGAGTAAAAATAAAATCTTTTATAAAAAGGCTATTTGGCTCTGAGTTACTGATCTTATCTGATTTGTTATAGAATCATGAATAAAAACAGACAAAATATGAAGCTGTTAGCAAATTAAAATAGAAAAATAACATTCATGTTATGTAATTAATTAATTAATAGTTGTCACAGTAGCTCATTTATTAATCAATCAATCAATCAAATTTCATTTACATTGCACCTTTCATACTTTAAAAGTAACACAAAGTTCCTTACAAAGGCTAAAAACAACAATGATAAAAACAAACCAAGACACCCAACCCCATAAATACCCCAATAAACAACAAGACAAACACACTCAAATACTCCGTCCACAGGCACACACACACACACACACAAAGAGTAAGACCTACTGGATCTATCTGTCAGACCTGAGGTAAAGGAAAAAGCCACATTGGGGGCCGACTACACTGAGAGGGCTCCAGCCAACAACCACAGAGACAGCCCCGACCCGGGCAGAGAAGAGGCCCCACACCAAGGTGCCGGGGTCTCCAGCCCCCCGGGCCAG
>JAUZNJ010047033.1:0-31807 GCA_034780135.1 Jordanella pulchra
TTGCAAGTATTTTATTTTTATTATATTTTCTAACGTTGGACACAATCTCAATGAGTAAATCAGTCAATATCATCAAGTCAGTCTCAGTTAGCCATTGGGTCATAGACTGTACTATAGGATACATTGCTGTATACTTGGTACTTGATACTGTTATACCCTGAAGCTTAACCTAACATCCAGTCTGAGAAAAGCCAAAATCAAGATAAGCGATCCTGCTTGACTCCTCATAGATGATGTTTACAGGAAACGTGTTAATTATAAAAGGATTTCTGTGTTTATTATTCTTTTTAGAAGTGTTAGGATATAAAACCATAAGTATTTTAAGTATGTAAGACTGTTTTGCTCTGAGATTTATAATTTGTATGTCCAGTTTGCTGTGAAGTGCAGACATAAACATACTTTTCAATTATCATAAGATAATTAAATGGTTATTTACAGATGATTTTTTAACACACAGAGGTAGAAGATGTTGCCATTGATATCCCTGTTAAAAGGGTGCAAAGAATGGAGCATGTAAAGTGAAGCAAGTGAAGTGCTCCTGTGTAGAAGAAACATTTACCTTTACAATGTAAAATATCTAAAATATAAAATATGTTTACATTACCAGCAATTTTAAAATTTTAAAATATGCCTTGAGAATTACCTACTATGTGGAAAGATATTGACTACACTCCTAAAAAAGACCACTGACAAATTAACAAACTATTGCTTCTGACTGGCTCTTTCATTACTCTCATATTTTGGCTGTGTCTGTTCCTGTTTACTGAACACAAACCAAGTTAAGACTTAATGTCTCTAATGGAAATGTATGCATGGCCAGCAGCATTGATGATTGTACTGTATGCTTATCACTTATACATGTTTGCTCTCACCAAGGTTTGCTTAGAGTTCGTTCAAAGTCGCAGCTGAGCAAAAATAGGGAGAACCCCCCCCCCCCACACACACACACACACACACACACCCACACACACACGCACGCACGCACTAAAAACTGAAGTGTCACAGGAACCTCATAACTGATTTATTGTGCATAGCAGCTTTGTTTTGGTTGAAGTCCTAACATGTAGACGGAGCAAAGAGCTCGGCCCAAACCGCCATTGAGTCAGAAGTTCTCTTACATAAATCATGATGTGCAGACTTTCCAGGCTCCAACTGTCGCTACCACATGTAATGACATTTTAAAAAGTGTTGTATATCAGACTTTTTTGGAACCGTTTGTTATAGCCTGTTTTTTGTCTGTCCCACTGGTGACTGAGCCGCTGGGAGTCTGACTTGATATATTTGTTTGTTACAGAGTGTGACAAAAATAGAACTGTTTCCAGTGTCAATAGAATAAAATAAAATGAAAAAAACGAATATGATATGATGCAATGGAGTAGCAACTAGTCCAGGGGGTACCTCCAGTAGAACCAGACTCAGCGTGAGTGACCTTCTGCTGGGGATGACTGGGGGTTAAAGGAAACGGAAGCAGAGATACAAGATAAACATAGAAAAATTGATCCATAAATCCTCTCATTCTCAGAGAAAATAAAAGAAACTAACGCCACAGATGGTTCTGTTTAGGAAAGAAGCATTTAAGCAGATGAGTTCTGAAAAAGTTTTAATTTCAAAGAGATGAAAGAGAGGACATACAGTTAGTCAAGTAAAAGCTGAGAGTATAACTATGTTTAGGAGAAACAGGACTAAGCACCGAAAAACGGGCCCAACTATTATCTATAAGCAAAGGTGTTGATGGCAGCAGCCCAGCGGATGTTTCTGTCCTGGATGGTGTCCCAGTCAAACAGAATCAGGCTAGATGAAGCTACTATGAGTTAATTTTTTTCAGCAAGTTTTACCACATTTGTAAACAATTTAAACTCTGAATTTTACTTGTATTATTCTAGAGCAATGAATGGATTATTTCCTCAGAGGTTGCCAATTTCCTGTTCTGTGCAAATTCACAACTAAAAAGGCTGAGCAATGCTTGGAGAAACTGTAAACAAACCTAAAACCTACAACTCAAATATAGATATACAGGGCTCACTTATGGCCAGTTGACTATTAAAGTTTATTATGGCACAATGTTTAAGTTCTTCTTCTGTATAGCTGAACTTTCACATGTTTGTTCTTTTCATATCACTTGCTCCTCTGTAAAGTTTTTATTACTTCTGTCTACTTGTTTTTGCCACTGTCACAAATGCATTTCCCCGCTGTGGGACAATAAAGGCATTTCTTATCTTATCTTGAAAAGAATTAAGTATGATCTTTGGAACAGTTGATCTGGAGAAACCCTATTTATTCTAAGACCAGATAAAGGCGAAATTGGTTAGTTTCACATGAAAGATGAGAACAGGTTTGGCCACAACACGAAACACATTAGCAAGATATACCAAGATGTAACATATCAGCACACCTTATTACACCACCTGATGGTATTGTAGGGGTGATGACTTGGACTTGGTATCCAGCTACAGGACCAAATAAGCCTGCAGCCTTTAAGTTGACCTTAAGCTACTTTGTATACTAATCTGTTGCAGGCAGATTGCCAATCTTTAACTGAAATGAGGATATTGTTTTTTCTGAAATAGAATTAAAGTTTTTTTTTATTTTTTTTGGTAGTGCTTATGCTCCCTATTGTAGAAAATGTTACTAGTAAGTTTACTTGTCAATTTAGCAGAGGTTTTTAATTCAGTGAATCATAAACTTCTCTGGAAAATATATGTTTCAAACGATTCACTGAAATGACCTGTGATGTTTTGAAAAAGATGAATTTAACAGATTGCGTTGTAATGAAAAAGAAAACGTACATCTGCACCACTATGGTGTTCCTCAGGGTTCTGTTTTCGCCCCCGTTTAATTATCCATATTTACGAATTAAATTTCCATCCACGCGGATATACGGATGGAGATTTAAGAATGTGTTGTGGCAGGGATGAACTGCAACCACATTATCCTTCTATGTTAAACAGTCATTTATTCACTGGCAGCTTCCTTACATACCACTGTGGAACGTTAACAGGAACCTTACAACAGTCTCTGTTGAAACTCAAGCAAATTAAAGTCAACACTGACTCATTCTCACGTTAATATTATTTCTTCAAAGTCTTTCTTTGTTCTAATAGGGCATGAACTAGTTGGATTGATGCTACTGTTTAAGTTTTGATTATGTCAGTACAGTAGCTTTGGGTTTTTTCTGTGGAAATGCTTGTGCTAACAGTTTTTAGTGTGAGAGAGAGAGTGGGGTTCCCCTTCCTGACCATTTTTTGTCTCACTGCTGTTAATATACGCACTGAACGGATGTACAACCCACTCCTTAAGGGGCTCCCCACAGCACAGAACCACAACACGCCTTTTGCTTTCCCCCTCTCACTTAGAGGTTTCAGCTCACCTCATGGTTTTCCCATCACTGCAAAAGAACCTGCATCCTGAGTGAGGCCGGTTTCTTCAGACTTCCTGCTTCACTCACATATCAATGTCTATGTTTTAATAGCATTCAACATCATGTTCCAATGATATTGTATAAGTGTAGTGCTTTGTCATTTTAGGCATATTCAAGGTATACGTAGGTATTGAGTCTGTTTAAAGCTATTTAGTTGTTTATTTTCTTAGCTATCAGGTAATCAGTTTCAAAAGTGAATCCTGCTTTCAGACAGGTTATGTTTTGTCCTTTTTTTTTTACTTTTTGGTGTCTTCCAAAGAAGTGCCTGAATGAAACAGCATGCCTTCCTTGGAAGTCGAAGAGTGTCCCCCACACTCAGGTTTCTGTTTTTAAGATCTTCAGCAGACTAATCCTCTGTTGAGTAATAGTCTTTGTTTCTGGAATGTAACACATTTAGTATTTGCTTTATATCAGCTTTGTTTCCATTAATGGCTAATAAAAAGAGCCTAAGTTTGCAATGTTAGTCATTTTGGAAACTAGTGTTTTGGAGCATTGGTGTTTCATACTGTTTTTGATTCCATTAGGGCCGAACAGGAAAAACATTTATAAATATTAGCAGTTCTAATTGCTAACTTTAACTCAATTTCATACTTTAAAATCTACTTAAAATCTCTTTGGATGTGAAATACTGATTATTTAAGAATTAAATAAATACTCCAAAAAGTGTAAAGACAAACAGTGTAACCTAAAGGACATTGCTCAATCCCACTGATTATAAAATTTTGCAGTGATATCCTCTGACAACAAAAGTCCTGGAATTTCTTTTTCCAAACCTAAGCTGATTATTTTTCAAACAAATTGTATTCAGACAGTTTTAAAAACTATGCTCTAAATATAATAACTGCTGTTTACAAATGATTCTAGTATTTTTTAGTTAGGGGAAAACTTACTTGTCCGATCTTAACGATAAATTCAGTAATGCAGTTTCATAGGAAATTAACTTTGAACTTAAACTAAATTAAACTAAATTCCAAGTATGTGTTAAATGCAAAAGAAAGGGGCTGGTTATGCAAACACTAAAATTGTGTATGAGAACAAGTTCCTTGGTGCAAATATGAGGGTGATATAAAAAACAGTAGCAACTTGTCCAAGGCTTATCTCACAGAAAAGTTTAATTTCTCATCTGTCTAACTCTTCTCTGGCCAGCTGCTCATTTGAGCCGCTATTAACATGACAAAATTTGAATTATAACATTTGCGACATTTGCCAATATTGATTTATGAATAACTAACAAAAAGATTGGATTTAATGAGCCCCTAATGTACTGAGTGCAGATGTTTGAATATCAAGCCTTTAAATTAAAAGTGTAAATATTTAACTAAATATTAGAGGCATATTTTGCTCTAACAAGCAACATCTGATCATGACAAAATTACCTGCATATTTTAATATTTATTTGTGTAATGATCTTTTATAGGGCAAATGATCAGACAACACACAGCAGCAGTCAGGAAATTTGTCGGAACCTTACAGCTGCCCTTTGAGTTGCACCACGTGACTGTAAACGTCACGGACGCCGACTGCTTGTAGGCCCGTCTGGTAACTTGGCAACGCAAAAACATCTTTGACCAATCAAACGCATTGTTTGGCGCATTGGTACGATGGAACTCAACAACTCATATATCTTGATCTTTCGAAGATAAGTGTTTGGATTATTGGGTAAATATACTACTTATACTAGTTATACACCTTTTTGCGGTTCGTAGCTTTGCTTGGAGTCAGTAGTTGACGCCTACGTAACGAAAGGGGCTGCTACGGACAACAGCGCATTTATTTCAGCAGGTAGTACTTCGGCTTTATAAAACAGGCGTGTCTGGAGCAGAGGTTGTGGTTCAAACGCTGGCTTGCGACCTCACGGTGTGTTTCTCTCAGACAGTGGATTATGTGGAGGCGTGTGCGAGAAGTCATCATATTTTTCGGACTTTGAAAGCTTCTAGTGCACTTTTTTTGGTAACGTATGTACTGCTTATCTTTTTGAATACTTATCCCTGCGTAACTATGGGCTTTATTTACTCGGAAAATTCGTGTACGTAATTTAGTGTCATTCTATTTAAACTTTCCCCGTCCGTCTCCGTATATCTAAAATGTGACTCAAGTTGGATATTTTAACAAGACTTCTAACCTTTTTCGCTTAAAACTTTTTAAACTTGCTCGACAGCTTGAAACTCTTCGCCATATGGCTGGAATCACATCAAAGTGCATTATTAGCAAAATGTGACTTTGCCACTAACTTCAAAGCGCTAAAAGTTTTTAGACTTTTAGCGTATATGCACTTTAGTGTAAACGGCTACCTTTATTAAAAATGTTGTTCTTCGCGTTGCTAAACACATGAAACGTATTCGCTGTACGCGTAGAGTTGTTTTAAGTAGTGTTATGGTGTCCGCCGGGGCTATTTAGCTGGTGGTTTGATGGAAGCTGGTGTTTGTCTCCGAAATGAAAGCCAGGCTCGCGCGGTGAACTGTTCTAGAAGGCTCACGGCTCGGTGAGAGCACGAGCTGCTTGTCTCGCGCACACATTCTACCCCGCTCGTGCTGACCGACCTCGCCTCGGTTTCGTGTTTTGTTTTAAAACTTCCGAGCAGATGTTTCTGGTGATATTCGGCTGCGATAACAGCGCTGACTAATCCAAGTATTACAAGTTGTTTTTTTTTTTTTTTAAAGAACTTTGTTTAAACTCTGTTTCGTGGTTTTGTCTAAATATCAAATCAGACCTATAAACTTTAAGGCAAAAACTTCAGAAAACTGATGTGTCATGTTCCAGAAGTGTTCTTGTTTTAACGTAATGCCAACCATCTGTCAAGATAACAATGAATCATGCGCTAGACGGCTGCAGTTCATAGAGAATGAACCACACAATAAACTTCGCTGTTGGATGTAATCAAACAGTTGCTGCCACAAATTGCAAACCGTCCACATCCAACAAGAACAGACTGAGATCCAAAAATAAACACTACAAAAAGGGAGATGCTCCCAACATCTGTATTTACAGCTGCTCTGTTCCTCTCCAGCAGTCTAGTAAATCATATAATGCATATTTCATTGAGAAGTTTTAAATTTGTGGCTTTCTTTTGAGTTATTAATAGATGCATTTATTTTTTTATCGATAACAGTTGGTTGGTTCTGTACAGTTGGTGGTGGCTGAAATTTCACCCTTGGTTTAATTGGTGTGACTTTTTTTTTTAAATCCCGCTCACTCTAAACATGGTTGAGCTTCTACTGATGCCTGGTTTGTTTCTTGATCACAGGGGATTTGAAGCTTGTGTGAGGATGGAAAACAAGGATGAATCCAGCTGCGGCTCTGTCAGTGACCTGACCTGGGAGCAGGTGAGCCGGCTGAATGAAGTCCTCACAGAGGTTGTTCCCGTTCACGGGCGTGGGAACTTCCCCACTTTAGAGGTGCAGCTGAAAGACATAGTGGCGCGGGTGCGCTGCCAACTGGAGCGGAGCGGCATCCGAGTGAAGGACATCCGCCTGAACGGCTCCACCGCCAGCCATGTCCTGGTGCAGGACATCGGCTGGAGCTACAAAGACCTGGATTTCATCTTCAGGGTGGACCTCCCCACCGAGGCGGAGTTCAGGCTGGTTAAGGATGTTGTTCTGGGAATCCTGCTGGACTTTCTGCCGGAGGGCGTGAACAAGGAGAAAATCACCCCCATGACTCTGAAGGAGGCGTACGTCCAGAAGCTGGTGAAGGTCAACACGGAGCAGGACCGCTGGAGCCTCATCTCGCTGTCCAACAACAGCGGCCGCAACGTGGAGCTGAAGTTTGTCGACTCGATACGGCGACAGTTTGAGTTCAGCGTGGACTCCTTTCAGATTGTGCTGGACTCTGTCCTCTCCCACTACGAGCAGACACAACCGGACATGTCCGAGGCCTTTCACCCCGCCGTCAGAGGGGAGAGCATGTACGGGGACTTCAACGCCGCGCTCGGCCACCTACGCAGCAAGCTAATTGCCACAAAGAGACCCGAGGAGATCCGCGGTGGCGGCCTGCTCAAGTACTGCAACCTGCTGGTGCGGGACTTCCGGCCGGCCAATCAGGAGGAGTTCAAGGCCCTGGAAAGGTACATGTGCTCCCGCTTCTTCATAGACTTCCCTGACATTGGAGAGCAGCAGCGCAAGGTGGAGGCTTACCTGATGAGCCACTTCATCGGCGAGGAGAAGAGCAAGTACGACTACCTCCAGATCCTACGGAAGGTCGTCAACGAGAGCACCGTGTGCCTCATGGGCCACGAGCGGCGGCAGACCCTCCATCTCCTCTCGCTGATGGCCTTCAGGGTGCTGGCGGAGCAGAGCGCCATCCCGGACGCTTCCTGCGTCACCTGCTACTACCAGCCGGCGCCGTACATCAGAGACCACAACTTCAGCAACTACTACGTGGCCAACCAGAACATTCCAACATGGCTGCCGTGTAACTGACAAGACAAACGGGTCGACGGACGACTGGGAGACTTGGCTGCTTTTCAAGAGAAAAGGAATCGATTTAAGAAAAAAAAAAAAGCTATTCAAAAAAAAAAAAAATGAAGAGGGGAAAAAGTGTCAAAAAAAACCCACAGTGGCAATAAATGCGATGTTTCTCTGAAGGCACATTTTCAGTGGACAAGTTTTTTTTTTGTTTTTTTTTTGGTGTTTATTTTTTGGAATTCTTTCTCATTCCTTTTCTGCAGAGGTGTTAACGTTTTTAAGTGTTATTTTCTGGGTGTTTACCTTTAATCTTAATGAAGATGTTTGTGCCTTAACCTCTAGCTGTCAGGTTTACCCTCCAGAGTTTTGATTATGGACTGTTGTTAGAAAAAAAAAAAGGGAAAATTAAATGCTGTAGCCTTCAGTTTGGGTTCCTTGTTTAAAAAAAAAAAAAATAAGTGAGTGTGTGTGGGGGGGGTAAGTGCTTGGTATACGTGAAGCTTGGATCATTGGTTATAGTTCATGAGGGGAGGTAAAGGAATCACTGTTTCTTTGACGATGTTCCAGCCTCACCTGCCAGCAGTGCCTGATATTTGTAATCAATACTAAACCTTATTATTATTATTTTAAATTTTTCACTGTGAACTTCAGGGAACCCACCGCCCCCCAGTTTCCCCAGTTTAGAGCGGCTTCGAGCCACCCTCTGTTTTTGATTGTTCCTCCCCCCCTCTGCTTTTAAGTTGCATTCAGACGAAGCGGTGAGTGACCACCGCAGGTCTAAGCGCTGACTGACAGGACGGGGTGGATGCCTGCCTGTAGAGGGAACGAGCCCAGCAGATGTCCTGACTGGCTGCTCCTACCTTAAAAGGCGCAGCACATGGAGGGAGCTGCAGGGTCGTCCCTGAAAAGGGATCCTGCACTGACGCAGCCCGCTATCCGACCCTGGAGCTGCAGGCCGTCTATTATTAACCTCCCGTCCTCTGCTCGGCCGCCTTACACGTGGTGCTGAGTCACTTCCTGTCCTTCATCAGGTGGCCATTGGCACCTCGCAGCATTTGAACCCCTTTTGTGGTCATGGGATGGCAGAGAGGACGTCTCTCCTCTCAGACTTGCATAGATTAATGAAACCAGCTGTAAATCTCTAACTTTCTATTTCCAGCAAAGCCTATTATTAGTCGTTACCGTTGGACGCTCTGAACGCTGAGGCGGTGAACATTTTAGCCAGTCATCTCCTCTCTGTCTTCCTGATATTGCACCCTAATCACCACAGAGGAGATTATAGTTAAACTTGAGTAAAAGGCCACTCCCATCTCCCCAGTTTCTTGGAAGCGCAGTTCCAGCCGCTGTTCATCTCTGCAGCCTCAGATTACCTTATCAGGACGGCTCACAGTGCGGCGCTGCTAAGGGTTGTCGAGGAAGGAAGAGCGGCGTCTGGCCTGCAGGGCGGGAGGTCGGGCCCTCATGTGTTCAGCACTTCGTTTCTTTACTTTCTTTCTCCCTGCTGTCAGCTCTGAGCCAGAGGCAGCTTAACAACCAGCAACTGAAACAATGAAGTGCCTTTTTTATTTTTGAAGAGCTGAACATTTTAAAGGGGTTTTAACTTTGATCTGAAAGGAAGAGTCGGTCTGTTTCTTAAAAAAAACCCAGTGAAACTTTTGAAGACTGTCATTGCTGTTCTAGATACTTTTTGTCCAGTTTGGGATTGAGAATAGCTATGGCTTAGATGTTTTTGTTTTGCTTGAATTGCTAATTTTCAGTCCCAAACCTTCCTGTGCAGTCATTCCTGTCGGGCCTTCCAGACATTCGTTTTCTCCGTCTGTCTCTTCTGCCCGGTCGGCATCTGATGCTTTAAATTAGTTTGTTTGATTTGCAGAGGAAACGTTTTTAAAGCTCAGTCTTCCATTAAAGTGCCTCCTGAGGAGCTAAGAGTCTGTTTTTTTTTTTTTTTGTTTTTCTGATTGTTCAGCCTTCATCCAAAAAAAATAAAACTGCAATACCTGAGGTGAAAGGAAGCGTCATTTAATGTGGACGGTCTGCGTCCCTCACATTTAACATCTCTCCTCTGTCTGCGTATATTCTGTGAATAACCATTTGTGCCACTTTCTGCGGCAATGTAGGTCCTTTTCACCAATGCATGCTGGGCCTTTTGTCGACTTTGGAGAGAAATGCATTAATCTGGTCTTTTTGGAGTGAGAGTGTGACAGACGTCCATCCTGTTGGTGGGTCCCAGCCTGCTTTCATGTCTTTCCGGTTCGTGTCTAAAGTGGGGCTTCCGATGAGGATTTGGTGTTTTAAACACGGTGTGAAGGAAGAAGAGAATCAGATGAGGTCTGCTGATTTTTGTTTCAGTTGTTTTGGCCCCCACCTACCTGCTGTAAACCTTTCAGATCAGCCCCCCCCTCCCCCTTGTTTGGGCCGCGGTCGATCAGTGCAGTGTGTTTTATCTTCAAACACCTGTAGATGTATTGTTTTCAGGAGACAAATAGAGCTTAATGATTGTGCAGGTGTCACCATAAGAATGTGATTGTTTTTTTGTTTTTTGTTTTTTTTGGGGGGGGGGGGGGTTCTGGAAGCTCTGCTGCAGTTTCTTTATAAAAAGTTGTGAATTATTTTTCTGGCCGATCTGTGTTTACCTAAATGTGTGGAGGTGTGTGTGCGCACGTCAGCATGTATATGAAGGAGGTGGGTTTGGTGAAAACAGCTGGAAAAAAGGAAGGGGAAAAAAAGCTGGAAAAATAAGACATCTGTCGCACTTTTCTTTTTTTGTTTTTTTTTTTTGGGGGAAATAGTAAAAATAAAGAGCATTTCTGTCAGCTTTGTGATCGTGACGACGGCTGATGGCTAAGATGGTACTATTTCGTTTTTTCAGCACTTTTACCTCACTTGAGTTTTCCTTTTTGAGATGGGAAATGTAAAATGTACACCAGGAAAGTGTGTTTGAAGAAGAAAATGATGAATAAAAAAGAGATTTTTAAATGCATTCTTTCTGTTGTTGGTTTATTTTGATATAAAGCTGAATTCTTTCAGACTAAAGCATGCATGCTTCTGTTCCAGTTATTCTCTGTAAATCAGGAACCTTAATGTCAAGCTTTTCTCTGCATAATTCACCTAAAGCATCAGTGTCTGCATCAGTGTCTACAACAGGGGGTGAGGCGTGCAATACACTGCAGAAAGTTGATCTATTAGAGCCCAGTTATAATTACGTCAATTCTATGAATTATTTGTCCTTAAGATGTTATAGTTGCAAAGAAAAATTGACACTAAACCTCCAGAGTGATGAATCAACAATCTAAGGTAGGGAGAGTGGGGTAAAGTGAGACATTTTTTACATTTGCTTCCCTATAGGCAAGGTAAAATGATGTATCAGTAAAATGTAAACATTTCCTATTATTTTGGGATGTTTCCTAGCTATGGAAGTTATCAGAATATTTTCAAGACAAAGGACAGTGAAAATATGATTGTTTTAAATTAAGTGGTCCACTTTACCCCAGATCAGTAAAGTGAGACGGACCAGAAAAATCAACGGGGTAAATTCAACCATTTGGAGGTAAGCTGATATATTTACGGTTTCCTCTTTAATACCATCATAACACATGTTGTAACAATTTGAATCCTGACTGACAACCTTCAAAAACAAAATGTCAGACTAGGATCAGTGTTATGGAGAATGGTTAATTATAGTAAATATTTGAAAGTAACCCAAAGTATTAAAATGTAAATCAAATACAACATAATATACTTAAAAATGCTTTAATTAACATTCACAGTGTGAGAATCATAACACAGGACCTTAAGCTAGTATCTGGGTGTCAAGAGTAAAGTACAAGCAGAACCAGCTAATGCACAGTCTGGGTCTCAGAACATGGAGCCATAATCGGAACCAGCTAGAACACACTACAGACTGGGTCTCAGAAAATAGGATTATCACAACCAGCTGGAACAGCTCGGGACTAAGAACAGAGGCTGGACACACCTGGATTAGAACATCAATGACAATGTCTGCTCTACATTCCAGCCCTGAAAGTTACAGAGAAAGGTGAAGATGATGATGGCTTTTATACAATGGTTATGACATAAAAATTAAACTGATGTAATATTACACTAAATATATTTAAGACTAAACTTAAATTCTACTTCATGATGGGGTAACGTAAGACAGTGTATCACATTACCCCACAGCATTTGTCTCATTTAACCCCACAGCCACCATTTTATAAAAAACAACATCTCTAGCATGTCCGGCTAATCTTGAACTAGCATCAATCACACGGTTGTATATGTTGGAAGTTCATCAACATGCATGATATAATTTTTTCTACCTGAATTAATTTGCTTTGACACAATAGTTAATTACATTTACAGCTAGAAAATTTACTTTCACGTGCAAAAAGCACATTTTTATGAAAAAAACATACTTATAACAGCAACAGCACCAACTTCACCCTCCTGGCAAGGGGAGAATGGGAGGGGCTTGTAAATATAATGGTCACATGACCATAATTTTATTTCGTTGCCTAGATATAGGGGGTGTCTCACATTAACCAATGTCTCACAATACCCCGCTCTCCCTACATCATTCCTATTTTTTAATAATTGGTATCCAAGGTTTGTCAAATTAAAAGTTCTGGGGTTAGAAAATGTTCTTTTAATTAAAACATTAAGGTCTAAAACCTTTTTGGAGAACATGGCTCATGAAACTAAGTCAGTTTTACTCCCTCAGTAACAGAAGGGCAGGGCTTTAACCAAAGAGCACAAAATCCACAGTAGAACACAGTGGTGGCAGTGTTATGCTGTGGGATTAGAGGACCTTTAGAAACCAGTCTGTTTCACTACCTTCTCCGGTAGGTGGTTGCTATGCAGACATCAGCCAGGGGATATGAGGCGAAGGAAGGTTTGGAACAGCCCGGCCCAGAACCATGTTAAGAGACTCCGGTCAAAAGTGACTGAAACAAACGGGGAGTTTACCTCCAACAGGTTGGTTTGACTAACATGTTTACCGTCTCGTGGTCCGACTTTGCCACATCACAGCCGCCTCACAATTCAGCAGCATTTGGAGCATTTAGATTATCTCTCCTGTCACCGCTTCACCTACTGACTCTGGATTTCACAGGATTGGTTCTGTGAGGTTCTTCTGTTGCAGCATCCTTCACCTCGTTGGTAGTTAAACTTTCTGGGACTGATTCGATTAGTTAAGTAGTGGAATATGGATGACACCTCAGACGGCTCTGAGGACTGAAAACCCACACATCTGAAACGGTTATCCCTGCAGCTTCACACAGATTAGAAGCTTTAAATACCCCAACACAGTGGTCTTTAAACTGCTTCTTTCTTTATTTTCCCATCTTGGACAGCATCCTGACTTCTCTTCGATCTTGTGGGCATCCTGACGGGAAGCTTAACCAGGGATGTTTTCCGTCTGCATCACTGTGGAAGCGGTTTGCGGGGAGATCCATCGGCTCAGCAGTCCTCTCAGACAGAACTTAAAACTTTGCTCATTCTGATCAGATGCAGCGGAAAACACTTCAGCTCCTTCCAGATTTCTTTTATTAGGTAATAAGTTCAATCGTTCTTGTCTGAAGATGTTGTTTGAAGCATATTTTTCAACCTCTTCACCAACCAAACATATTAGTTAGCAAAAGTATCACTTTTATTTTTCCCTATAGTTTCCTGGATATATCTGGTATCATAGAATAGAACTAAACCAACTAGATCATTAATGTGTGACCCATAAAGAGCTAACGCTTTTGCATGGACCTGCTGCGGTCCATTAAAGTTGCTTTCCACTCCCCGTTTACTATTCAGTGACTGTCTGAGGCCAGTGAGTCACAGCGTTGACCTAGCTGATGCAGTAATCAGCCCTCTGCAGCCTGTTTTTCCATTCTGCTTTATTCTCTTACAAATACTTTATTAAAGCCTTTAATTCTCTCCTACCCAACCTTGAGTCACCTCCTCCTCCCTCTACGCTGTGGTTTAAATGTGGTTTCACACGAACGAACCTTCATAGATCAAATGTCTTCTTATCGTCAGTCAACCAAAAGGTTCCTCTTTTTCAAAAGGTTGTGGTTTAAAGACGCCGTTGCTTTTGTGAATTTAGTTTTAATCCCCAAGAAGCTTCCCTCAGAGAGTCTGTAGCGACACAGCAGCTCCTGTCCCACTCAGTGCTCCTCAGAAGAACCACGATATAAAGGTTTCTGTTTATGTCCTTGTAAAAGTTCTAAACAGAGCAGGTCTGTCTCTCTAAAGTGACTTTGACAGCATATCAAAGGATGGAAGGGAAAAAAGCAAATAATAAAGCCTGATATTTACCATTCATCCGCCTAGCATTAAATATTGAACAAAATCAATTAAATTTGTGCACATTCTAGCTGGGGGAAAATTGCACTTAAGGGTACATAGTAACATTTTAGCGGTGAATATTGTAAATGCAGTTTAACCCTTTAAAGCCCAAACCATGAAATAATTGACAGAAAATTCTGATTTTTTTTAAATATTAGAGTCGTCATTGAATTCTATGGAAAATTATGAAAAAAAAACATAAATTTGATGATTATTTACATACATTTTGATACATTAGGTGTTTCTGTATAATGTTTTATACATTTTCTGTTCCCTACATATTTCTGATTTATTAAGTCTGGTTCTCAAGAGCGAAAATATCCCACTGATGATGCAGAGGTGTCAAAAATCCATGTATCAAATATGATACACTTGGCTTTAAAGGGTTAATAGAATAAAAGTAAGTGAATAGTTCCATCTAAATTTATTGAAAACAGATTTTTTAAAAGACTATCGATTCAGATATGTGGCGGTAATGTTTGGTTTATGGGAGAGGGTTTTTTCTGAGACTTTATTAATGGGTTTGGTTGATATTTAAGCTCAGATTCCAATATCTGTGCAGTGAACAACAGATCTGATATCAGTGACCACGATTCTGCTGCTGAAGCTCATCAACAATAAAACTAACCTAAAGAACATTAGTAATAAGTTCAGCATCCAATCTTTGCCTGATTTGTGTATCAACTGTCACGGTTGCTAGGCGACAGAGCGTACACCGAGTGAAGGACGGTGAAAGAAGGCTGGACCTGTTTGAATCCAGAGCAAAAACTCTTCCAGCCTCCTTATTTTTAAGCCCTAGAAAGACCCAGTCCAGGTAGACCTTAGGAAACCCATCCCATGAAATCAAACATACCCTATATGGAACCTAAACACCGGGCGCCATGAGCAGACAGAACAGCGGGAACAGATATGGTGCCATCGACTAGCAGTACCTTGGCCATTGACACAGCAGCTAAATAAGTCCTGAATGTGCTGTAATGCCTCTAGGAAAAACTACAGCTCAGAGGATAGAGCTTAAAAGCATTTTTAACACCAGTAGCACTATTAGCTGGGAAATGTCTATTAGCTTCCAGCGACATCAGAATGCTTGTTGAGCTGTAGCTCCAGCTTATGGCGGGCATGCACTGTACGAGGTTTTGCCCTTTTGGGGCTGATTCTCTGGTTGTACAAACATTTTCTGGATTGGGCCGAGTTTGAGCCTCATTGTTTGCTTAGGAATCGTATGGTTGGATGAAAATCAAATCTTTGAAATTCAGTCAGCCCTCGTGAGGTGATTGTGAGCGCATCCTGCTGTTGAAGCAGAGCTACAAGCCTCGAGTTATTTACCTCAACCTCATGCACTGCAGAAGTGCAAACAAGGGAACTGTTCTTTGACAAAAACATAAAAAGCTTCTGGACTGATGACTCCGCCCAGCCCCGTCCTCAGCACTGAGTGTTTTTTGGATGTACAGTGTAAAACAGATATAGTGAGCTATGAACTTTTTAACCCTGCAGTTTCGTTGTTCTCTTTGAGCTGTACCTAAGAATAAAGATTGACATTATCGTCCAGTGTTTGCTCGCCATTGGTGAACTCCAGCGGTCAGACTTTTCCCAACATAATTCAACTTTTATTCATCATGGAATCAACAGCTTATACCTGAACTACCCTGGGAGTTTCACACTCGCTGGCCTCCAATACCTCAGCTAGTTGACCAATTGTACGCAAGCTCAGTGATGTAACCCTGATCACATTATGTTGTTATTGTAAAATACATAGAAAGGCTATATATATAATAATAAAAGAGCAAAAACAAAGCTTAATAAATACTACACACACAGGACGCCATAATGTGTCCTAAAAACGCATTGTGAAATACTGCCGTTCTAATTTAAAACATGTTAAATTATATGACTATGTATCTTTAAATGGGAACTTTCCTCAACAGGGTCATGATTCTGTGGTGATCCTGATAGATTGACCCTATTCATTATCAAGACCTAAAAATTGATTCTTCTGGTTGCACCTTCTGCACACAGCAGACATGATAACGCGTATGGAAATCAAAGCATCTGCTTTAACTTTTTAGTCTTTGATTTCTGACCTAAGGTTACATAAGTAGATCAGTAGGTTGAGAACATGAGGGGACAAGGAAATACTGTGCCAACTAATCGATTCTCTACATTTCGTCAGCTGCAGGAGTTGTTAGAGCAACACAAAGTGGTCAATAACTGACAGGTACAGAAAAAAAGGGCTCACAGTGTTTGAGCAACAAATATCTGAAAATTTTGGGTGTGTTTGTATTCAGCCCCTCTGGGTCAGTACTAACAGAACCACCTATTGCTGCAGTTTCCAGGTATGTTTCTACCAGGTTACAGAGGTGAACAAAAAAGGATGAGGGTCAGTTTTCCTATAAGAAACACATTATATTTTAATGTCTAATATGAATAAAAGATTGAAAAAAAAAACTATTTTGTCTCTAAATTGTTTAATTGAATTTGAATTTTTGGTGGCAAGTACCAGAGATTCCCCTTTATCCAGTTTCCCTGAAGAAACTTAGTTGAGGATGCCCCTGACTGTTGAAATGAGAGTGAACGCCATGCTTGGTTTAAAAAGGCTGCTTGAGACCTGCAGAAACAAAGCTTAAAACTTGAGATTAAAGCAATAAACTATTCCACAACATTACCTACAGTTGGAGGACTCTTGCAGGATTCGTTCCACCTGGATGAAGATGTATTAGCCACAGTACCTAGAAATTCACTTACATTGTGTCGTTGATGCTGCACCAATCCCTCACACCTAGCATGAAGCCAGAGACATTGAAGAGGAAAGACTTCCTTTTAAAAGGACCATACGTGCAACAGAACCAGGCTCAGTTGAGCAACCATCTGCCAGGGCTGGCTATAGGTTTGAGCAGACAGTGGAAGTCATACAAGAGGAACAGAGCTAACTCACACAAGCTGTGTTTCCATTACTAATGTTCACAAAACTGTGCCGATATTCTAATTTCAAAAATGCAAATTTTTGATCTCCTTGTCGTTCTGTTTCTACTAGAAACTTACTGCTTGCGCTTTTTTTCCTCGTTGCCTTCAGTGCTCTCCGGAAGTTTGGATTGCCGTCTGCTCCTGGCTTCTCCGTTGAGCTACCTTTCCTCGTGACACCGTGGTGTTTACCCACTGGATGCCCAAACTCTCAGTCAGTCTACTTGTTGTCCTCCTGGATCTTCTAAGCCCCTCTACTGGCAGCGTAACAGCTCCTGGAGTCTCTGTTAAACATGAGCCAACCTGTCCGTTTCCCACCGCACTCCTTTGTAGCTTCTGGACCCACACAGGATACAAAGACCCCGGATACTGGAACCTCCCTCTGAAAACCAAAAACTACCTCTGAACAGTAAGACCCATCTCAGACGTTCTGCTACCCTGTTTTCCTACCCGCAGTGAACTCATCAGTCTGCTTTCTTCCCAGTGACAACTCCTGCCGGTGTTTCCTCCCAGAACCTGGCTTTGGTCCCGCTTCCCAGCAATTCCTTTCTTAATAAACATCTAAATCTGATAAAGCTCTTTCTGATAAAGCTCTCCTGTGTTGGTGTTCGGCATGTGGGCTCGACATCTAAAAAACCAAATTACAATTTGAGCAATTTGATGGTTAATTGAAACGCAGCTAATGTTACCTTCCCTAACAGTAAACAGTTAAACAAATAGACCCTGGGCAGGTTTTCATGCCAAAAGGAATGAGAGAAAGCTCAGGATAGAGAAACAGGAATAAGCACTGAAAAACAGTGCTTTTTTTGCCTTCGCTCCCTGCACCCTGCATTTTAATTAAGCTACAAAACCCTTTAATGTAAGTGTTTTGTGTAATGAATCCAACAAAGGGCTTGTATTTATTGAACAAGAATGAAATTATGAAATTTTGTAAAAGATGTCATATGTCCAAATTTGTGCAATGAAAAACAGGGAAGGGTTTTCTTAATCATGACTCCATATGTCTGGCAGTGTTTGAAATGTTTAATTAAATCTGGAAAATATAGTTGGAGGAATTAGTCTAAAGGCTTTAAGTCCTGCAAGATAATCTGTCAGTAGTGATCATATAGCTAAATAAGAATATTTCACACGGTGAAGGTTGGAAAAATAGGTCCTTGAAATGTACCTCACCTTCTATTGTTTGATTTTACAGCTTTTTTTATAAATATTTGACAGTTATTACAATTATTATGGACGATTATTTGAGCAACCAATCATAGCCAAAATTGTTCTAAAACTTTTTGGAGATTTTAGTATAAAAATCAGTATATGATTTCTCTTTAATTAAATATTACACTTTGCTTTATTGAAGTTAAACCGATTACCTCTTATCCCATGAAAATTTATTTTATATGCAATAGACCTGTACATAGTTGTTAGATTTACAAAAATCTAAAATATACCTATAAGATAATCTTACATATATGCAAAGGAACCACTTATTATAATCTTTATAATCTTTTTTAATGAAAATGTTATAATTTCCAACACAAATGTGCACTTTTTGCAATGAAACATTTTTTTTTACCAGAGTTTTAAGAATTATTGATGTACTGTTTGGATTTCAAACAATATATATAAACTGGATTTAAAAAGGAAAAATGTACTGTTTAAATATAAATTTTGCTATTTGATGCACAGAAGCAGATTAATGCACACTGCTAATTTGACTATTTAGCTGCTAAACATAGGTTTACTAAATCATGAGTCATTCACACAGAGAAATGCTTCCTTTGCACTTGAGAAATCTAATATGGGGAATTATTTCTTTAAACTACTTCGTTTCAAAATAAAGACCTGCCCATATTTACAAGAGCCAACACCCCAGAGAAACGTGCTTTAAGTTTGTTAAAGGGATCATGATTTGACCATGATGGCCTAAAAATGTTTTATTTTCATTTGTGATATGTAAAAAAAAATTTTTTTTTCCACCAGTGCGATGCATGCTGAGTTGATGACAGTTAGCTCTGAATATACTTGAGTCTACAGAATAAACACGGAAAGGCTAATATTACCAGAGCTGTTTTTTTATAGTATTACTTTTGACTGGTGTAAATTTAGACACTGCCAGACTGTGTCACTGTTTTCATAATCCATTATACATAAGTTATTATTAAAACAAACAAGGTTGATCGGCTTCTACCATTTACTATATTAGCTTGTGCTAACACCATTAGCAGAAGCTAACGTGAAATGAAAATCAAATCAGAAGACAATGATCGACTGTTTAAAGTGACAGTGAAGCATCTTTCAGTCATTTTAAAGCATCGTTCTAATACATGTGAGTAAATGTTTTAATCCTGATGTTAACTTTAAACAGCCACAGTTAGAAACTGCAACTCTTTGTAGCATATCTTTCAATCTGGGTTAGCATCTGCTACAGCATCCGCACAAACACAGCCAGTAAGGTGCAAAGTGTTTTACATTTACATTTACCAGACGCATGTGAAAACCTTTGTTTTTTTTTTCCTGCGTGTCTTCATAAGTATCCAGATCCTTTTCTAATGACCAAACTGGGTGGAGGATATTCATGTGTAAACATTTACCACATGCAAAGCAATTTTCCAAATCTGAGACTTAAACTGCAGCTGCAGCTTTTGCATCTTTTTTAGTATTACTGAAAGTCAGGTACAAACTCACAAAAAATATATGGTCACTGTGGCCATAAAGGAGGCATTGGTAAAATTACAGAGGATAAAAAGAGATTTTGTTCATGTAAAAATGTTTGGACCATCAGGAATAACAATAGTAAAACAATATTAATAAAGAAATAAAACGACACAAATAGAAGACAAACGCTCTTTATACAATAAACCAAAAGTGAAAAAAAAGACTGAATTCAAGCCCGGTTAAGCTTTTTCAATAATCAATAAAGACAACTTTGTCTTATTTTTATTTCATTTTTTTATATTTAACTTTAGTTATTTTCATTACTTTATATGTCAGCTTTTGTTCATAGAGCTTAAAGACTACCTATGTAAAGTTCTCTATATGATTTACTACTATAATTATTACTTTTTAAAATCTTTGTCATCATTACCCACAGCTTAAAACTTCATCTTTCTTTTATGACCATTTTTAGCTGCCTGTAGAATCTGCTTATTTTAATGAGGAGGAACTAAAACGGTTGCAAAGCAATGTTTATAGATCACCAGCAGAACGCCCACTTATATGCCTTGAATAAGTAGAAGTAGAAACTAACAGAGAAGTCAAAAGATGACAGTTCTGGTATTACTTTGCCATTTTCTGTGTTTTCAGGGTGAGGGGTGTTTTTATAGAGATGTAGGAAGCTCTTGAACAACTGAGTATTTCCTTTGACATACTGAGAAATATAGAAATTACTGTACATTTTGGCTGAAAGGCAGTGAGAGAGAGCGAGACTTGAAACAAATAACAGGAAGGGCTGAGAGGGGTCTCACCAAATTGTGCACCTCCGTCTGTCATCAAACATACTGGTTTAGAAATGCTAGCAGCCTTTTGTAATCTCAGCATTACGGTGCTGCTCTCCGTTCTTGGGAGATTGCTGTGATCTTATATCTTGTTTATGTTGCACACGTGAAACAGAGAGGACTCCATCTTCAGTTTCGGCAACTTTTGTTTTTTGGTTGTTATCTCTGGAGCAGCCGGCCATGGATGCACGGATCAACCATCACACCACAGAACTTCTTCTCCTGCAGATACTATTTCCTGTTACAGTGACTTAGTATTCAGATCATGTGCACCTGGACAAAATTAAATAGGAGTAGTATTTTAAATAGAATCGCTTAGAAAAATATGGTATATTAAACTGAACAAACAGTACTAATCTAAATTCAATTTGTTTAGGGTGCAACATTTGCTTCTTCAGAAGCACATTATCAGTTTCAGCTTCTTTAACCTTTTTTTTTAGAAGATATCAATGGAAACAAAAACAGTTTTAAGCTCTGTGCCAATTTGTTATGAGAAGTGTCATATCAAGTTTGCTGTTAAAAGATACTAAAGTCTTTTAGAAATATTCTTTCTGTGAGGATTTCTGACCTTTAAAGTAGAAAAACCCTGTTTTCCCACACAACTTGCCTATTGTTTTTTAAGGTTTGTTTGATATTTATTTTGGTTTTCTGTTGTCTTTTTTTTCTTATGTTCTCTGTTTTCTTTCCCTCTTGTTTCATACAGGTATAGAATCAGACTCCTAGGAGTAACTGTTTATCTTCTGTATTGTCCATTTTTGATGATTGTTTTATTTTTTGTCATCCTCTCTTTCGTGTCTCCATCTCTTTCTCTCTCCCCTTTGTTCTTATTTCTTTCTCATCTACCTTTCTGTCTCCATGTCCGATATATATGGTTTTACTCCCAGAATAATTTCCAATAAAGCTTCATATACAAGCTGCACCCTATGATGGAGTCATGCAAGTCTGCTTGTGAAAGAAAAGCTGTTGGGTTATCATCTAGCTCTGGGACATCCACTCCACGCAAAAAAAGTTGTCTCTGTTCCTGACAGAAATAAATAACTGCTCACAGCAGGAGGACTGGAGAAGACATTTTCATATTTTCTGGTGTCACAGGTCTTAAAGAGAAACTGGAATTAGAAGATTCTACAACTCTTAGGAAATTGTTTACATTCCATTTATTAAATTAAATGACTTTCGTTTTAAAGCTTTAAGTTTCTTATAACAGCCAAAGGAAAACAAAAATGTGTCAGTTAGATGAAGTCACTTCACCTACATCCGAGGAGTCAGCTTTTCTCGTTTCCTGCATGTCAGACAGGAGCTCAGATAGAGGTGACAACTGGTCTCCGTCACGGAGTTTCAAACCAACCCCCCAACATCTCACACACACCCACATCCCCCACTCATGTCCACGTGCTCACATACATACACTGACACATTAAAACCCTGCAGCAGTCTTTGGACGGGTCAAACAATCCACTAGTTCTAGAAAAAAAACCTTTCCCTGATCTGTAGCCGCAGCTCCTTCCTATCGCCATCCTTTACTCCTGCCGTTTATTGGGCTATTGGGATTTAAAAGTTTCAACTCAAGTCGTTTGCTACATCCAGAACCGAGCTGAACTGAAGGCTCCTTTATGACGGGTTTTTTTTATCCTCCTTGTTTTATTTTGAAATATCATCTTGCCACTGAGTGACACTGAGGGTCAGGTTTTTTAGTCAGGAAGCCACATTAGTCATTTGAAGACTGATGGCATTATTCCTCCGGGACTTTTTCAGTGCACAGAAACATTGAAGTAGAGTTACACCTTAAAGTTTCCAACATTACAGCTCTTCATTGATTCAACACTGAGCTGAATCACAGAGGAGTTTATGGTTAACAGCGGAAGGGCGCCCACATCCTACTGACTTCACTGTTTTGCTCAAGTCATGATTATTTCCACTTCAGCGCTGGTATACTACCTTCTAAAGTATTTTCACCGCAGTCTAGTTTTTACAACTATAAACTACAAGATTTTCTTTGTTTTAGGCTCCATTCACTAGTTACTTGGAGAGGTGGAGTACCCAGAGAGAAGACTTGCAGTAAAATGGCTGAAATCAAGGAATTAACCCCCAGACATTGACTTTAAAGGCTGTAGCCTCTGCATTTGGTGAAGCTGCTCTACTGCTGAGCCACGATTTATTGGGTTTTATTAAGACTGGGAAGGACGTATCAGCACTTGAAGTGGAAGGTAAATAAAACATGGGTTTAAAACTTTTCACCCCACAAAAAATATATGTCTAAAAATGGGTGTTTTAGTCAAAATAAGAACATTTTTGAATAGAAAATAGGTGAGTTTAACTCATGGCTTTGGAGAGATTCAATACTGAAACTTTTAGACACTTTTTCTGTAAGTAAATGAATGGCTCTTTATCAGACTTTTGCCACACTGAATCATGATGATGATGAAGATTCTGACATTTATTTCCCGTACGATAATCAGTTTAAGAAAATAAAGAAAATGGACCCGGAGAAACAGGCAGAGAGCTTTAACTGGAAAACATAAATGACCCAGAATTGAAACCGACCCGGTTGGACTGCGGCTTTAAATAGTGAGATATAGAAGAGGTGTCACATCAGATTTATTTACTCACTTTGAAGGAAACCTTCAGCTACACATTGATTTCAGACACATTCTGCCAGGAAAAAAAGCTGGATTTTTTTATATATATTTTGCGATTAATACTAGAAAAGGAGCACTTAAAAAGTTGGTCTCTAGAAAATTCTAAAAAATGCCCACTTTATATAATAAACTAAAATGGAAAAATGTCCTAAAATATCAGAGAATGGCTCAGAAATGAGTGAAACACAACCTTCTACTGCAACCTCAAGATCATCGTTTTGCTAGAAGAATATAATTAGATTCCTTATTCTTTCTTATCTATCCTAAAGCTAGAAAAGTTGTAGGATTGTAGCTCTGGAAAACTAGAGGTAGGAACCCTTGATATAAACCATTGTAGTTTTAGCTGCATTTAATAGCTCTACGTATTTAGCTCCATTTATCTTTTGATGTTGAGCAGTTTGTCTCTTCCATATGAATGAAAATCCTCTCCACAGCATGATGCTGCCTCCACCACTATGCCCTGTAGTGCTGTGTGGCTGTTTGTTCTTTTCCACTGAAAGCATTTTAGCATCAAAGGTGATCTATGGTTTCTAGCTACATGGTGCTAATGCTACAGAAATGTATTTGTGGTAAAAAAAAAAAAAGTAACGGATTTTTATCACTTCTATAGTACACCACAATGTGTGTGTGTATCAAGTAAACAGCAAGAATTGAAATATGAGTCTTTTTTTCTTAAAATAGGTTCATTTTCACTTGTTTTGAGCGTTAAATTAGACAATCTGCCAATGAAATAAAATAATTTAAATTTAAAATAAGAAACATACAGATAAATAAGAAATTAAGAAAACAAATCAATTATCTTATTTCAATTGCATGTTTGCAAAAAGATGCTGCATATCCTCTATAAGTCTGTTGTGTACAGTGTGAATCTCTTCCTTCATCATCTGCAGGGTAACAGCATCACAGTAAATGACATCAGCTTAAAAAGCTCAACAAGCTAATAAAAAATGTCACATCTGTTCTAGGAACTCCTCTGGAACCTCTGGAGATTATTTCACAAAGGAGAATTATTCATAAAGTGAAGAAGATTATGGACAACGGTGAGCATCATCTGCAGAAGACTTTCAAACAACAACAGAGTGTCTTCAGTCAGAGGCTTCTCCAGATCCAGTGTAGGACAGACCTCTACAGGAGATCCTTCCTGCCAACAGCTTTCAACACCTACAACTACTGGTTAACAGGAAACAAAACATGAGTTACTACAACATTTAATATCCCTTTAGGATAAATGAAGTATTTTAAATTGAACTGAATTGAATAATGTGTAAATATCTTATTTTAAGGTTCAGATAGTCATTCCATTGGCAGATAATTATATTTATCTGCTCAAAATAGGTTCAGTTGCACTTATTTTAAGAAATATTTACTTATTTCTAAATTCGTTTTCTGCAGTGTTAAATAAATTCAGAGTCAAACAATTTCAAGTACATGGCGTCAATAAGATATGATGCAAGCGTGATGAAACAGTGTAAATACAAAGTGTCTGTCTAACAGTGCTTTGGAGATATGAATCAGATTTCGAAATGTGCTGTAGCTACACTGAAACAGTCAGGAGTTATCGCTGCACGTAGTACCTGAATTAGTCACCAGTTAGTGGTAGGATTACAACAAAAACCCTCTGAAGGCACAGATCTTCTTTAACTGCTCCTCTTGCATGTGGCCCAGCAGTAAAAACTTTGTACTAATTCATGTTGTCCTGCAGGTGAATTCTCTGTTTTCTGAATAGACATGATGACAGTTCACTTCAATGCTTTACAGAAGAACCTGTATATCTTCCTTCAAGGTAGGATGGTTTTCTGGCATCTATAGCAATTGTTATCATTATAAAGATTAAAGCCGGTTGAAATAATGGAGGCTATAATAAGAGCTGAAAGCAAGAAAGCATCATCCTGATCAGCACGGTGAGTTTTAAACCTTTTTGTTTGTAAATCCAAATAAAACAATGTTTTCTTATAGTCTGATAACCTGGAATAGAAACAGAGATTGATATAAACATCAAAACAAAAATGGATGATTTTATTCTGATTAACTAATCAACAACTGTCACATCAGCTAATTAGATGACACATTGATTACTGCAGCTGTAAATATGTTCTTTATAAAACTCATTTGATCTTAATTAATTGTTTTTACACAGATTCAACAAATTTATGGTTAAACACTAACAAGTTTTGGTATTTATACTGTAGTGGTCATGGCTGACCAACTGTGGTGTAATAATTCAATCACTAGCAGCCATAGAAGTCAATAAAAACACAAGATTTTTATTTCCTTCACTGTAAATACTTTCAAACTCCATCCACCTTGATCACACACCTTGTGGGCTCTCAGATATTGCAGCCGGGGTTTTGCAACCAAAGGAAGTGGTCTACAACTTGCAGCATTCATCTGTGTAAGAACCCACAGATGGTGCTGGGTGTTGTAAAGATCCTCATGTAGGCAGCTTATTTAGATGCATTCTGGGCTTTGAATAAAGCAAAATGTTACATACAATCCTCACTATGTTATCTCTTATCAGATGCTGCTGATGAGTTTATTTCTCATCAGATCTCTGTATATAACCAGTGAACCTCGTAATGTTCCTTTTTTTACCACGTCTCACTTGTTTAATCAGCTCCTATCATCCCTTATTGTCTGCAGTATTTATTCACTCTAAGTAATACATTTTGGTGGACGGTAAAACAATTTACATGTTAGGGAGTAAATAAACTAATTTAATGGGTAAAGCCTAACTTTTTGTTAACAGTAGCAAATGCAGCGCGAAAACAACTTAGAAAAGATACACAGAGATTTTTTTTCTGTGTTCATGGGACAGGAAGTAACTGCTCTGCTGAACTAAGACCTCGAAAATATTTCCTTAAAATCATCATTATTTTGTCTTATTTTTCTGTTCGACAAAGTCAAAGTTTCAGTTTGGACTAATTGTGCAGCCCTGTTGGGTAACAGTTGAGTAACTCTTGGTGTTTCATAACTACTGAAATTAGAAACTCTTTTTACTAATAAAATTTGAGTCAATTAACTCAATCCAACTGAGTGCAACTTTTTACCTTTTTGGGGTACATTTTATAGGTTTCTTTTCACAGTGTACGTTTGTGAGAACCTCCTGAGGTTCTCACGAAGCAAGATTAGTTGGTCTGAGTTCATTCCTTCAAACTGAGTCAGAACTTTTCCAGATGATCTCAAAGTGTCAGACAGTGAGTGAGGATGATCTGAAAATGGCTCACGTCTTCATCATTTGGCCCCACAGCGTTGCATTCTAGAAACGCCACAATGAAGATGGCAGATATGACATTCCTGGGATCCTGATGTTATTAAATGAACACAGTTCTGTAGGATATCCACCTTTTTAAAAAACATAGTTTGTTGAGTTGACACTTTCCTTTTTTTTTTTTTTTTTACTGCATCTAATCCTAGCAACCTTTTTCAAATGAGGCAAACTATAACCATTGCAAAGGAATATAAATCTGTCTTAAAACAAACTTATTACTAGATTTGCAGGCTTTAATGTCTACATTTAATGGTAAAGTCCCTATAAAGTGTATATTTGAATAAGGCTTTTGTTTTTGTTGTGTGTCGACTATTTACACAAAGTTCCTAATATGTTGTTGGTAATAAAACAAAGTACAATTTGTAAACAGAATAAGAAAAAACAGGGAACTGCAATTAAACAAAAGGGTGACCTGAAGGAAGTCAGCCTAAACGAACAGAAATTGTTTTACATCTTCCCATCGCTCCCACTGGATTCATGAAATACAGAGTCAGGGCCAAGATCTGATTGAAGCTCGTTTGTTTGGCAATTAATGTTGAAAATGTTGTCTTGTCCTCTTTGCTCCTCTGGGGTTTTCCTGTGCAGGGGTCCTCTGGATCAGCACAGGTTAATTACGGTGATGTGCTGCGGATTCTGATCCTAGAACTCATCAGCAGCCATGTGAACGATCCAAGAGTAATGAGCTGCAGCTCTGACAGCAGCTGCTTTCTGGGATTGATGGGATCGCCGGTGATGTGTTGTAGTTGATCTGATTGATATGCGTGGCTTCACAGACCGGGTTAATGTTGTCAAACGTGACAGCTCATATCGAGGGACATACTGCCATAACAATGAGCGTCTGCTCATAAGAACTGCAAGCCAGCAGATGTCCTAAACTCTGCGAGCACAAACAAGAACAAACAGTACTGCCTGAATCGATGTCTGGAAAAAACATCCAAGGGTTCTACGTGTGCTTTGGTTATTCCAAAAGAAATAACAAAGAATACTCGCCTGTGAAGGAGACACAGTGATAAAGCACCTGAACTTCCGCTCCTCAAGCTAAAGGCTTGGACTCTGACCTCTGGATAAATCAGCATGGAAAAGAAGTGTGAGAAGTAGAGCTGCTTGTGTAAACTGTTTCACCCTTCAAAGGACTCAGAGACAAGCTGAGCAAACAGCCACTGGCTCCATCAGGCACAGCCATCACACGTGTGTCGCATGTAGGACGAGACCAAGGCCCTGAGAAACAGGTGATGGGTGGTGTGCAGAAGGCGAGCAACCTGTGGCTGAAACAGAGAAAAACAAAACAGAGAGAGAGAGAGAGAAGTCAGTGTTCTCGGACCTTTCCACGCACGGCTGATTTGTTTCCCAGAAAGAATTGTAATAAACCTCCCCAGCACACACGTCCCTGCCTGTTTGACTGACAAATTTACACTACCTTCATACATCTTTTTTTACATTTTGTCACATCACAACCACAAAAGTTCTTAAGTGTTTTACTGGGACTGTCTGTGAGGGAAAGCTAGTTAATGTTAAAGGGAGGAGCTGAATCCAGAGAGGAAACCTGTTTGAGGCAACGAGACACCTGAGATTTGGGTGGAGGATTCTCGGGACACTGATCTTAAACATACATCCAGAGCTACGGGAATGGTTTAGACTGTAGCACAGTCATGTGTTAGAATGACCTATTCAAAGCCCAGATCTGAATTAAATTGAATTCAAACAACACTTAAAAGCTGCTGTTTTCTTCATCAAACATGACTGAGCCTGAGCCACTATGTTCAGACAGTTTTGGATTCTATTGGTATCAAGCTGTTGGAGACATCCCTGTGATGTATGCTGCCTCTCGCCCACTACTGCTTGCAGAAATTAGCCACATTCAACAACATGAGGGAAACCCTGTATAAACAAGTAATACATGCATGGACTGTAGAGACACACCCAACATTTTGTGACCAATGCATTCGGGGAACACACGGAAAAAATACTAAGGTGAGCTGTTTTATTTAAAAAATACTCGGAAACTATTCTCCATGTTCATTTTGAATGTTTTATGAGTGCAGTTTCAATACAATGAGGCCCCCATTATGTCACAAGCATGAGTACTTGCTCTTTCGCGGCACTTGTGATTTGCTTTTTTATGTCAGCCTCTCTCCTACTGACCTGTGAACCTGATTCTGTAGTTCGTGCCACTTCCAACTTTTGTCACTTTGAGGATGAAACCAGCTGGAGATGGTAAAACTGCTTGTGACGATTTAAGGAAATCTTCAGGCTAAATTCTGTTCCCTTCCAGAGATGAATTCTGACTTCTTATCCATCAGCCAACTCTGTCATCAACTGACATCTTTATAAGCAGAGTGGTGTTTGCTCAGTTGCTGGGTAAGTAGAGAAGTAGGAGGAGGTAGAGTGAACACCCCGATCCAGCGGGTGAGAATTCAGTCCAGACAGAGGTTTGTTCTTTGCTCTACCTTAGTTATACGTTATCCAACATGGTTAGGTAGTCCTGAACTATTTTCTATAGATATGTTGCTATAGGCTTAGGATGCTGGAGGACATGGGGACCTCTTTTCATCATTCCGCTTCATTCCATTTCTATTCTCCATTTCTGCAGTATTTCTTAGTTCAACCGATAGCTTTGGCTGTGACACCACCGTGGAGAGAAATATCAGCTGGGCTGCTGCCATCAAAACTTTCAATTATAGATGACAGAGTCGGGGCTGTTTTTCGGTGCTTAGTCCTGTTTCTCTCCTATAGAGCTTTGGGTTCAGCTTTTCACAGCATTTCACTAAATGCATGTGCTCCATTTCACCCCTGGACATGAAAACTGTCTCAGAAAACTGTCCTTGAACAGGCAGAAGGACTGGTTCTAATTGAGATTTCTTCCTGGTAAAAGGGAGTTTTTCATCTCCACTGTAACTGCATGCATGCTTGGTGTGTGGATTTGCTGTTGAGTCATTGACAAAATACAAGTGAAAGTAAATCTGTCAATCGTGTGAATAAATGAGACCTTAACTGTGCAGTACGATCGACTTTGATGCTAAACTGGATAGTTAGAGGGGATTCTTGATAGTTAGATTCTTGCAGAATTTCTAGTTTGAATCAGATTAAATCAAGTAAGGATCTGTTCAAAACAGCAATTTCATGAAAATATCTAGGACTAGAGTTAAGAAGGTCTGAAGGTAGTCTGACATGTGACTGATAGTGTTTTTGAGCAGAAAATTGCTTTCCCTAAATGATCCGAAAAGTTTTGCCATCTATAATTGGTCTTATTACCAGGTTTGTCAGATTTTATATGTTTAGTTTGAGCTAAAAATACTATTAAAACGCTTAACTTAAAATTTTTAATAAAAAGCTCCCTGAAAAAATGGTTATTAACTTAAAATAAAACAGGAATGTATTATGCAGACGTTTTTTAAAGCTTCTTGGTTGTCATGAATCGTTATGTGTAATTTCTGTTGTCGTAAACTACTTGGAATCGAGACTGTTCTAGAACCGATTCAACAACATAACAACTGCTTTCTATTATGTAATGCCATGATTTCAGTTTTGGCATGGGAGCTTTTCTGATATCTGTGACCTGCTGAGGAACTAATTTTGTCTCTTGGTTGCAGAGATATTGTTGACTAGATTGAAGATGTCTTTCAGGTTTAAGATAAAAAAAATAGGCTAGACTGAAGCCATTTACTAGAGCAGATGTTTATGTTTAAATGTGTTTTTTGTGTTTTCTCTGAGGAGTATCAAAATGATTACTACATGATGAGCGCAGTCCAGGGCGGCAGTAGGTCGTGACCATTTTTTCTAACTGTAAAGTTCACACACTGTCGGTGTTGTTTCATTTCATTGTTATGTGAGTCATATTTTGTAAATATCTGTCCATCGGATCCATTTATCCACCCAGCTGCACGCAGTAATTTACACTGAAAATAACAGCCATAAGTCCCCAGAGCCCTGAAAATGTTAAGTATTTACATAGTGAAAACCAAGAGCTGAGTTGCACCCTCAGATGCTAACAGTGCAGTTCCTCTCAGGGTCTCAGCAGCCATTTAGTTGCTGGTTTAGAAGGAAAAAAATGCTAGAAAGAATCTGAAATGAGGAAGTGAGGCACTCCTATGTAAGATTTCAGGAGAACATGTCCAATAAAAAGTGATTTGTAGGTGGAAAATTAGATTATGTGATTAGCTTAAAAAATATAGCATCGGGTAAACTGGCTTTATAACCACCATAAAGAAATGTTAAATTACAGGAACCCTTTTATGTAATATGTTCAACCTCTTTGAGAAATCCTTGTCCAAAAGAGGTTTCCACTATCTAAAAACAGGCTGAAAGGCCCAAAGGTTGGAGACACAATAAGCAGAGGTTCAGCTGAGGGCAGACTGTTGAAAACTGTAATCACACTGGAAACCTGGCCTCTTGTTTCTTCATCAGTGAAAAGTAACTAAGTGAAGGTGCAGGAGGTGTCGCACGGATTCCTTTGTGAACCGACAGTAACAGGAGAAGTACCGACTCCTAAAGTTTCATATAATGATCATATCAGGTTGCATTATCGTCTGAAATTCTGTAATTCATTCGTCTGTCCTTGGCTGCAGCACTGCACGTTTTATTCTTTGTTTTTCCATTATTGTTGCTCTGTTCATTTTGTTCTCTAAGATCCTTGTGTTTGTTGTAAAGCTGAACACAGTTTTCTGCTGATTCAAAAAGAGTGTGGCGTTAATTCCAAACACCTGATGCTTATGTCTGTTCATGGAAACAAGCTACATTTAAGCAGACGGTCTCACTAACTGGATTCACATACCCTCACAAACATCAACTGGTCGCTTTGCATGGAACCAGGGGCGATTCTGTGGAGGGGAAAGGGGAGAAAGTGCCCCCATGCTTTTATGTCATTAAAATACCTGTTGTAATTTTTTGTCCAAAGCCCCTCACAGCCTTTAAACTCAACATGAATGTAGCAAAATATATACTTTATATTTCATTTTATATATCACAAAAATAGGAGAATAGAATAGAATTCAACTTTATTGTCATTGCACTGTTGCAAGTACAAGCAATGAAATGTAGATTCCATCTATCCAGAAGTGCTACACAGGATATAGATGTTTATATACAGGTGTACAAGGATCGTTAAAGAATAAAATAAAATGTTCTGTATAAATATAGTATAAATATAGGAGCTATATGCACATATTATACAGATTATGCAGATTGTACAGAATATACAGGAATGTTAGGAATAGATTGTATACAGTCCTGCTCACCATTATTGGCAGCCCTTCATGTTTTGCATAGCTGAGTGAATATCTTCAGAAATAAATGGAAATGTT
>JAUZNJ010047043.1:0-19217 GCA_034780135.1 Jordanella pulchra
ATATATATGTTACCTTTACAAGAGTGGCAATGAAAAGATGATTGTCAAAGGAAAGCTGTATAATTTCACCTTGCCATAAGTCAGTTAGTGGACGTAACAACGGTTGAGGAGGGCGCTCTGCTCAGGATAAGAGCAAAATTGAACTGTAAATCATGCTGGTGGTGGAATCCTACTGTAGGAATGCTTTTCATTGGGATGCCTTGTTAAGGAAATGTCATAGGAAAATGGATGCAAATAAAGTTGAGGCAATACTCAGGAAAAACCTGTTAGACGTTGCAGAAGACTTAAGACTTGGGGCAAAATTTACCGTCCAACAGCAAGCGTTACAATTTAGAAAGAGGTACATTAGAGGGAGTTAATGAATTTGATAAAGTCAAGACCTAAATCCAGTTGGAAGGACTTGAGAGCTGATCACCACAGACATCGTCTTTGAAATTTGATCAAAAGTGTCCAGGCATAAGAAGCTGGCAGAGAGATTCCCCAAAAGACTCAGGCATTAGTTAGGTGTGGTTCTGACTATCTAAATAACAATCCAGGAAGCTGAAAAAAGCAGGCCACTTTTTTTAGATTTTT
This sequence comes from Jordanella pulchra, assembly GCA_034780135.1. NCBI lineage: Eukaryota > Metazoa > Chordata > Actinopteri > Cyprinodontiformes > Cyprinodontidae > Jordanella > Jordanella pulchra. Next base: position 574 of record JAUZNJ010047043.1, read on the forward strand.
ATTTATGGAACACTTACAGGAACAAAACAGAAAAGTGTGCTTTCTCAGTTTGTGTTCCTATTTTATTTCAAGAAATGACTCTGACTCTGGACATTTGCTTCTTTTTTATCCTCTAGCTTTAAGGACACACACACACACACAATTGCTGCCATAGACTGATATTGAAAGAAAAATAAACCAAATAAAAACTTTGTAAGACATTAAAAATACTAAGTGAGCAACTGATCAGAATCACATAAAAAAAAAACTGAGGTTGATCAAAGGTTGATTTTATTTTTAAACTACCGAGGTTGAAATAAAATCCAGTTGCTTAGGTCATAAATATATTAACCTCAACTGCCTGAGGTTACCAGATATGTTTAATTTGCTTACTTGAACTGTATGTATTTTTCAACCTTGTCTGAACTTGACACGTTATCTTGCTAATGTGGGAGTAAGCTTACTATGTCTCAGAATGCTTGCTGCCTTAGATAAGGGGTAAAGGAATGCGACCGATTCTTTTCTAACAAAAAGCCATCAAACTACTTCTTAATTCCAATCTATTATCCATTTAAAGCTATATAAATAGGTATTTTGACTAAGAGTAGATAATGGAAAAACACAAGTTACTCAAAGCCATCTGTTGGACTCTGTGCCACAAGATGACATCACTGCTCTGTGTCTTGCCTCCTCAGAATGGGCATGACGGTGTGCGCCAAGTCGAGGGTGTAGCCACATCTGGCAGAGCGAGCTGAGCTAAGCTGAGCAGGAGCCTCACTACATCAGGAGATCTACTGCAGACGAAAAGATGGGGAAGACAGAGGATGAAAGCAAAAATGTGGGGAAGATCTTTGAGAACTTCATTCAGGCTTCAACCTGTAAAGGAACTCTACAGGCCTTTAACCTCCTCTGCAGACGTCTGGACCTTGACCCGGCGGACCACAACACTTTCTACAGCAGCCTGAAGGCAAAGGTCACCTCCTGGAAGGCCAAAGCACTTTGGAGCAAGTTAGACAAAAGGATATCTCACAAGGAATACAAGAAAGGTCAAGCTTGTACAGGAACAAAGGTAAGTTAATTATTTCCTTCCACCACTAAAAAACGTAATGTTAGTATGATGGATGTTCATAGACCTGAATGACAATAATCAAATAAATAGAATTAAAGACATTTTATTTTTTAAATTTGAATCAGCTTTTATGGAGTAGTTACTTGCTGTTTATGTCTTACCTGCAAAAGATAACAGTCAGACGCTATCTTTGAAAATCAGAGTCATTCTCATGGGAGATTTAGGCTAAGATGTACTGTGACCAAGGCTCTGTTAACAACAAATGATGCAATATCAAACATATTTGCATTTTATGCTGAAACCAGCCTACAGCAGATATTGTCACACATTCAGTCATATTATTTATCACTAATTTAACTCTAATGTTGCTACACATAACTGCCAATCAAAAGGCTGAACGTATCCTGCTGTTTCTCTCCGGTGACTCACAGTTTCAACCAAACCACATCCACAGACAGACGTCTTATGATGACAAAATTAATGTAGAAATAGAATAATATCAGTAGTAGCCAGATTTAACTAGATGACTCTTTAGGATATATCTTATTAGCATCCAGTGTATGCAGTCAGTTTGACTTTATTTATGAAGAAAATCTGTTTTTTAAACAACTGTGTTGCTAAAATGGTTGTGAAATATATGAAATGACTTTTTTTTACCTTGTAACTAGCAGAGTAATATTTGATTTTACAGATTTAAATCAGTTTTTAGATTTATGACATTGATTTACTGTGTTCTGAGAATTACACTAGTTTTGAGAGAATGAAGAAGTGACTGAAATCTGATTAACTATATCGTTGATGACACAGGGTTTAAATAACAAAATAACTAATGTTGCTTTTATTTTATTCTTTTTTAATTAGACTTTCATCTCTTACATAATATTATCACAATTTGTCAGTTTTAGGAGTTGATTCTTTTTCTTTATAACTAAAATTAGTTGTACAAATCTTTAATATTCAGCCACTTATATTATACCTTCTAAAGCACCATCATGTTGTTGAAAGTGGGCTTTATATAGAAAATCTAGGTTAAAAGTTAAAAAGGTTTCTGAAGATGAAACCTTTCATGAATTATATGGGTTGTAGTCAGACGAATACCCAAAGAATTAACGCTGCTTTTGTATTAGACTTTACCAGAGTATGGATTTCAATGATTTTCATCCTGTCATAAAACACAGTGTCCAGTTTTCTAAACTAGTTTTATATCATAATTTGTCTGTTTAGCTCGGTTAATTGGATCTTGTTTGTATCCATAAAAAGCATTGTGTGTTTGTTTTGGCTGCTGCTCAAAGGTTTTGATTCCTAAATTGAACTTTTGCTGTAAGCTCAAAGCTGAATATTTTCAGTCGTTAAAAAAAAAAATGCTTTCATGGCTTCACTGCAGGCAGACTGGACCTTCGCATTTTTATTTATCTGCTGTTCCATATTTCCTGTCTGGGTTGGAACACCTGTGCAATAAAGATGAAAATACAAGAAGAAATATTCTCATTTTTCAGATATTTTACTCTCCTGGCACGATTGTTAACTTTGGTCTGAAAGTCAATTAGTTTCATGAACTAAATGTATCGGATCACACAGTTAAGGAACTTTTAAATATCAATCTAGAGAAGAAGATGCAGATTTAAATATTAATAAATAGCCTGGATGTGTGAATCATCTTTTAGTTTAGCAACTGGAACAAGAGTCGTTTCGAACTAAAATTTTTAAAATGCCAAAAAGGGGGATATTTAGTTTAACATGATTTATTCATACATCATTAAAGTATAATGATTGAGGAAGTTTTTTTAATAGTTTACTTTTACTGGATTCGGACAGCCTGTTAAAAAGAGTGGCTAAGCTCCAAAGCTGTCATGCACAATTAGTTAAACTTTATGTACCCATTCAAATGTATTCATGGTTCCTACACTTTAGTTAAAAGTATAATATTGGGAAGAAAAACAGGAGCATGCAAAGGTCATTGTGTTTAACAGACTGTATTTCCAATCAAATCGCCTTAATTTCCAACTTTATTTATCTTTCTCTTATTCCATTCTTGTGTCCAGCCTCCCATTTCTCCCTTTGCTTCTTTCTTTTGGCTTCCTTATCTGTTCCCTGTGTTCCTTTCTCTCCATTCACTCATTTGAAGTGTACATCCTTATATCTGTCCTTTCTTTATGGTGTCTTACCTTAAGTCTTTTCTTATCCTTCCTATCCTTCCTTCCTTCATGTTCAATTGTCCTTCCCTCTTCCATCTTTCCTTGTGTCCTTCTACCTTATTCTTCCATGATAGTAGATATCAAACAGCTGTCCTTTTTGTGAAGAGCCACAGTAATGCAGGCGCTGAGGGAAGTCAGGAGGAGTGTTCACCTGTCAGCTGTATCTGGACTCAGCAAGTGTTTTTGTTGCACAGAGGGAGAGAAAGCATCACTCAGTAACTCTTGAGCATTTGGCCCCCGGTTAGACACTGTTTGGCTCCTTCTTTGCGTTTCCTGAACAATTAGAGAAAGGATGTGGTTGTTATTAAAATGTATTTTCTGCTCATTTTTCTTTTTAAGAATCAATATATTTCAGACAACGACTTAAAAAGATCATTTCCGTCAGTCTGACATTTGGTTATTCTAAGTTGACAAAGATTTTCTCTGACATCAAACCAGAATTTCATTTAATGAGTTTAATGAGCTGCTTACATGTTCACTGTATATTTTATTGCTCTCAACAGAGGCTACCTGCTTTTACATCTTCTCCCCAATCTCTGGGTGAACAAATCTTTGTGACAGCTCTGCTCTCCATCAGTAGCAGATGTCATTTCACTCAGTGCTTTTTCTTCATATTGCTGCGTCTATTAGACAGGATGTGATGTCATGAGTTTTATGAGCTGACACAGATGGCAGCAGAGGCCGAAGCATGTGTCTCGTTAAGTTTTACTGTGTATAACAAAATCTGTCTTTTTATATTAATCTTGCTGTAAGTCAGTCTCCGAACGCTTCCATCAGATCTCCGGCAGATTGTCGTTCTTTTATGATTTATAGCAAACAGACAGCATAGGCTCTAACATAACCCCTGCCCAAATATTGGGATAATTTCAAAAATTGAAACCATAACAGCTTCATTTCTTCTATAAACTGATTCACATCGCTAGCAAAACATCATCAGCAGATTTAATGCAGGTCAGATGAACATTGTACAGTATTTTACCGACTTCTACTGATGTAATATTTTGCAAAAAGAGCATTAAAATAAAAAAGAAAGATACTGAGACAAAGAGGACTCAGTTATTACGGCTAAGGCTAAATGACAAAGAAGAATTGCTCATCTCTCTGTGTGCACAGATCAAACGTCTAGTTGAGGCAATAGTGGGTGGACAGAGGGGTCAAAGGTGGACAGAACAATAAGGGAACCAGTGTCCTGACTCAGCAGATGTGGCATCAGTTTTCAGGAAAAAAAGAAAAACCTTGATCATTGAGTGGAAAGTGTAAAAACAAACACTACTGCTCATGGCTAATAGAGAAATCAAAACAGTGACAGAAGCTTAGAGAACAATGGACACCCTTTGAAAACGAATAAACTGAGTTCCTTTATTGTGTGTGTGTATAAATGATGGTTCCTCATATGCTCTCTGGTTTCATGCCAACAAACTAAGTACTGCTTTGCAAAGAAAAATACCTCCAAGTTTATTCTTGTCAGGGCAGTGCATGCAGCACCTGCGTGTGTAACAATACGTCACTCTGACAGCCTCAGGCAGCTTATTATGAGGAATGAGAGAAGCAGGTTATGGATACACAAAAGGCCTTTCAGCGTTTTTGTACAGGGGTGATGTGCAATTCAAAACTAATTTTAATGCAACTAAAGTGAAATTTATGATATAAAACGACAGAATACACCCAGTTCACTCCCATTTTAAACTATTTCTTCTCCAATTAAGTAAATAGAAACGTTTTTGAACTTATCCTCAGCGTATTGGTTCATTTCCTCTGTAAGCTATGTTGAAAACCATAGAGATAAATAATTGTAAAATAATGAAGTATTCTGTATTATTTATTTTTAAATGTATGTTTTATTCTAAACCTTTTATTTCATCAAATTCTCTTTGAGTTTGATTTGATCTAAAATAAGTCTGGTTGGATTATTTAACAGAGAGACTTTTTCCTGATGTCAGACTATGAGTAGAATTTATACACAATTCTCTTAAAACATCAGTCCTTAAAACAGGTATAACTGTGAGAATTTAACAGTGCTGGAACAAAATGTCTCTTTCACTAAAACTGCACCAATTTATTTTTTATGTATTAAAAAAATAGACTAATATATTGATGAATGTTTTTTCAAATTATTTTTTTAGTTACTGTCTTGTATTTCTTGTTGTGATGTAAACTTCTTTACCTTCTTATTTTTCTTTAAAACATTTTGAGTTTGCTATGTGTGGATTGATGTGAAACACATTATTTTTTATTCCTCTTATAAAAGGGGGTCACTCTGTTTTAGGGGTAAACTAATCCTAAATAGGATTATTTGTATTTATATATATATATATATATAGGCAGAAAAAGAAAAAAAGAAAATGTTTTCAGTCCTAAGTTGGTGAGTTTGTTGAGGCATGAGACTGTTGAGCATTGCAGGAGGTGCTCTGCTCTGGTTTGGATTTCAAAATCGTCCCACACCCTGTCTCTGCACAGTTTTCTTTATAAAGTCTCTGAGTGTCTTAAAACAGAAAGACGAAGAAGACGTTTGCCAACACACATGCGTCACCTCTTTCCTCTCATTCAAGACAGTGATGTCATGTTTCAACCACACATACTCAGACAGGCGCCTTAAACCTCCGAATTCATGCATTTTTTTCAGGGAAACTGTTTAGTGAGTCACCTGAGTTATGCACCTCTAAGGAGCTTAGTAATAAATACATCACTCAGATGTGCATGTGCAAGCCCTTGTCTTTTGTCTGGTGTGGTTATGCCAATTTATAAATCACACATTCATTGTCTATCTTGCGAATAATCCATAGACTGGACTGATTATTAGTTTATTTAGCTGAAGTGTTCCTGAATAAGACGCTTCAAAGCATCTTTGCAGTGGAGCAGTAAACTGCAGCTCCTTCTAATGATGTATGGAGCTATTATATAGCTCCTGAGCTCATTATAAAAGATTGTAATGTGAGACTTTCCCCCCTTAGTTTCAGCTATTTATCTGTTGATGATACAACAAAGATGTTACCATGATATAGATCATTTCTCTGTGCCTTCTGTTTGTAATAACAAACATATTTCGTCATCCCTGCTTCGCCAGTGCCTCATCATTGGAGGAGGTCCCTGTGGCTTACGGACTGCCATCGAGCTTGCCTTGATGGGTGCCAAGGTGGTGGTGATTGAGAAAAGGGACTCTTTTTCAAGGCACAATGTGCTCCATCTTTGGCCGTACACCATCCATGACCTGCGGAGCCTTGGAGCCAAAAAGTTTTACGGAAAGTTCTGTGCTGGATCAATCGACCACATTAGTGAGTATTAGACTTCACAGGAACCAAATGAGCTACTTACAGCTACTCCTTGCTTTTCTCATGCACAATAAAGTGTGTGTTAGGAACTGTTGAACAGTTTATTTGTCTTTATATGGGCAGCAGTAGTGAAACAACAGGGGTTAAGTGCACAAGTTATCTTTAGAGGCCTTTGTCTTTGACGTGGCTGTCACAGGTTTGAATCATGGCCCTTTGACCTTTACAGCATCTCTTCTCCCTGCTCTGTCAAACTATGTTAAAAAATATTCCAAAATAAAGGTCACTGGTGTCTAAAAAAAGAAAAATACTGGAGAATAGTTTATGTGGCCATGTCTGTAATCCAACTTCTTGATAAACCTATGAAAACCAAAGCCACCCTTATTGCTACCAAACCCCTGCCTCACCTTTAGTTATTTATGGATTTTTTTTAAGTGATCTTTGGTTCTTGAACTCTAAAGTTGAGCAACAGTTCACCAACCAACCTTGCCTCCCTATTCTTACCAAGGGATAGTAGAACATTTAAAATTGAACCTTCTGGATGAAATCTTGAGCTGAAAAAAGAGATTTTTTTTTCTCATTCTTAAAGAAAAAGCAGCAATGCCGAAAAAACAAGCTTTTATGTGCAGCAATGTTAACAATGGAGGGCTGAGGCTAAGGATAGCTTAGGGATAGTTTACCATGAAAACTTTGTCTGTTATTCAAAGACTTTGATAATTCCTTTAAGTATTATCACTAAGGACCAATTGCTCTACAGACTTCTCATTTAATACAATTAAACGAGTTTGCTGACCTTCTGGATTCTTGGATTTTTCTCTCCTTTTTTATCGGCTTTAATTTAGAGGCACTAATTAACGTTCCAGACTTCCTGTATCTATTAAGTAAAGGGGAAAAATTAAGATGTGAACATGGACCTGTGTCTGTCTCTGTCAGGCATTCAGCAGCTGCAGCTGATCCTCCTGAAAGTGGCTCTGATTGTTGCTGTGGAGTTTCACGTTAACGTGGAGTTCATTAAGCTGCTGGAACCTCCAGAGGATCAAAAAAATCAAGGTACTCATTCACACCTCCAGTTTGTACTGATATTCAGGAGATTTAAGCTGTTCGAATATGTTGAGCTAAAACTTTTAGACGGATGAAGACGAGAAATGTAACGTTTTTCTTTCGACCAGTGGAATTAAGTTTTCTGGAGGATTTTTGTTGACATTCCTGCTTTGAAGCTTCTGTTCCACTTTCAAACTGGTTAAGCTGCAGGGACAACTTCTGTCTGAGAGTTTTTTTTTTATTTCCTTGACACTCACTAATAAACATGAGAGAAACATTGGCAGTCGTTTTGTTTTCCACATGTGTAGCTTAGAAGAGCAAAGGTCATGTAATCACTTCATCTCCCTGGAAGTGATCTTTTATACTATTTATACAACCTATTTATTACACTAAGACATATTAACCTGATGCTTATTTTTATTTCTGTTCAGAATAATACAGCTTATGTTCAGCTTTGATTACATTCAAATGCAGCACATTGGCCCCTTCACCCTGTCAGCCCACTCTGGCTGGCAGCTCAGTTGACGATAAGACAGGAGGTGTTGGTTTAGTTTTCATATTGACATGTCGGTAACAACGCCAGCTTTGGCTAAAGTTGGAGCTGGACTTATGACTCCGGTTCTACTGTGACCGATTTAGCAGCGTCCTTGACTTCATGGAAGGTATTTTACACACGGTGATATTATAAAACAAACTGGCAAAGCCGCACCTGCTGCCATCTCTCACTTCCCCTGCAACATTCTGCATTTTCTAAACAGAGGGAACGGATATGCAGACTTAAGCCTTTAATTTCACTTTCTTTATTTTAGTTTCTCCTTTCTTACATAATAGAAACATTTTAAATGGCTCTAATGTTGCAGGATGGCATGACAAGAACCAAGCAGATAATAGGATGCTACTCAGGTTCTTCGCATCACAAAGGGAGGATTCATTTTGTATAAAAACTGCAAATATCCATATATCTTTCCCCCAACACTCCCATTTGCTTTCTGTCTCTCAGCTATAGGATGGAGAGCCGCAATCCGACCTGCAGATCACCCGGTGGCTAACTTTGATTTCGATGTGGTGGTGGGAGCCGACGGGCGCAGAAACACACTGGAAGGTGAGACAAGGGGAAACAAAAGGCCCGAACAGTCCAGGAAGCTGCTCTGTGCTGTTCTGGACTTTTAAACATGACAAGAGCTTGTTGACAGATGGCTGGAAGCTGGTGCCATTCCCAGATAATTCAGCTTCTACAAAACGCTGACAAAGGAAAAAAATATCAATAAACAATGGTCCAACACACATCAGGAAAGGTTACATACATTTATCCTGCATCAAGGTTAAGGCTGTAAAAATATTTTCAATCCTGTTGTTTTTTTGTCACTCAGTATCATAAAACCCATTTTCTCATTAAATAAAGATAATCTACATAAATGCAAATAATGATTAGTTTATTAAAGCAACGATAACATAAAGAAATCAACCTTTGCGCAGGCAAAAAAAGAAATGGTTCCTAAACATAATAACCTGTTGTGCCACTGTTGATCACCATCAAGATGCTGACATTATAGACTGATGTAGGGAATTATTGCACTTTAGGCAGGTGTTTCAATTCAGCCCCATTGGAGGAGATTTAAAATCTCAGTTATAATAAGGTATCCCAAAACATTTCCAAAGATCAGAGTGATAGATATCACCCTCCTGGTGTACAGAGAGCAGAATTCATGGTGACATCAGTCACATCAAATCATGTGGGTCCAGAAACAGCTAAAAAGCCCCGCACCATTACACTACCACCACCGTGTTTAACTGTTGGTAGGAAGTTCTTCTTTTGAAAAGTGGTGATTTTCTTTCTCTGCAGCTGTAAAAAGACCAAAACTTTACAAAAAATTAAGATTTTGTCATGTTAATCCATAGAATATGTCTTTAAATGTCCTGGGGATCAGCAAGAGATATTTTTTGATAAATGTAGGGTAGGAGTAATTGATTGTTTTTCATCAGCAGTGGATTTTGCCTTAAAACTGTGGTTTTAAATAGGGTAAGTAAGGCCGGGAGTTAACAAGAGGTTTTGCAATTCTGAGTCTGACTTTTTCACGTATGGCTGGTTGGGTTGGATTCTTCCTTGCCTTAATGAATAAAATCCACATTTGTATTTATTCATGTTATCTTTTGTTTAATATCACTTTTAACGGTTTAAAACACTGAAGCTTGAAAAAGAAGAAACCAGTAAAAGCGCAGATGTTGCCATGAAACTGTTAGATATCTTTGAAAAGAAAGTAGAGCTAAATATTTCTCTCTGTTTCTTGTTTATACTCAAGTCTTTGTTCCTGAACTTGCTACCTTGTTTGTGCTTGAATATGTAAATAAAGTAGGTAATTGGAGGACAAGGCACAAATGTCAAGTCTGCAAGAACGCTCTACATTAAACAAACATGGGAAGGCAGATCTTCAAAAACAAAGGGAAAACACAGCAAAGTGGTTTAACTTACAAAGAAACAAACAAACCTCTAACAATATGTTTGTGTTTGACATAAAATAAATGGAAAAGGCAAATAAAAAACTTTGAAAGAGCCTAAGAAACTGTTGTTCAATTTTAAAATAGGCCTTTGAATATTAAATGAAACTCTGGCTTCTTGGAAACAAAATAAAGATAATAAGAGGGGACTCAACTCTTTGACCCAGATTTACAGATTTCTTCATGTCTTGTATTGAACTGCTGTTCTCATCAGTATGAAGTCATCCTTCTCTCCCAGTGGGGGAAAAGCTAAACATAAATAGAACCAAAGCTAATCCATTTATGGTGGAGCAGTGCCAACCTTTGCGGTTTTCAGTTTTTCTTAAAAATGCAGTCATTGAACAACTAATTCAGATCAAATGTTTATTCCTTAAAAGGACAATTTGGACCCGTATAAAAAATGTTTAGCTCATTCTGTAATCATGAAGACGCCAGAGGGGAAAATGACTTTCTTCAGTGCAGCCTGCTTGCTTTGTGGCCTGCTTATGGTAACATAGTTAAATGCAGCCAGACTTCAGTTCAGTGCTGCTGCTGACATAAGGAAAGAGCAATCAAGTGACATTTTGGGAAGGGTTACTCTGACTTGGTTTCTAACTTCCCATAAAGCACTTCTCTGTTATAGCAAGTGTCAAATAATTAGGGAATACTGTAGCAGTTTGAATACTTTTTTTGTTTTAAACCTTTTAAAAGTAATACATTTGATTGTAAACAGGATTAATTAACCTCATGTGCTTTCACAGAATATAACTTCTGCTCTCTTGCTAAGCTCCTTCCTATCCTAAAACAAATCCCCTGTAATTATGGTTAGAAGTTGGATTTCTTTTGGCTTGAATGGATGAATTAGTAGGCCTGGTTTTTTTTTCTTGGTTGGACCAGTATTCCCAATGAACTCTTCCCGTCTCTGTGTCTGTTTTTTTTAATACCAGGTTTCAAAAGGAAAGAATTCAGAGGTAAATTGGCAATTGCCATCACAGCCAACTTCATTAACAGGAACACAACTGCAGAGGCCAAAGTAGAGGAGATCAGCGGAGTGGCCTTCATTTTTAACCAGAAGTTCTTTCTTGACCTCAAAGAGGAGACAGGTGGGTTTGTCAGAACCTGAACAGTACAGATAAATTGATCCCATCACTATTGATCCCATCAGTACAAATAAAACCTGCTGCTCTAATCTGGATTGTTTGGAAGAGTGCGTTGAATTTTTTTCTTTAGAGGTTTATTTTAAACTCATGGGTTTCTACATGATCCATAGATGCTAAATAAATAAACCCTGAAACTTAAGTGGAGAATTTGATGAGAAATTCAAAAGAACTTTGATCAACGAGACCAATTATTCAGATGATAACCATTAGCTTTTACATGACTGTTTCTGGTTTTATCAGCTGTACGAGTGCTGACATGCTTTCTTTTATTTGCAGGCATTGATCTGGAAAACATTGTGTATTACAAGGACAACACACATTACTTTGTCATGACTGCTAAGAAACAGAGTCTGCTGGATAAAAGAGTTGTCATTAATGTAAGTTATGTTTTTACCTTTCTTTAGTTTAATTTCTATGGTGTACTTTAATGTTTGGGAATGCATAGTTTCACTTTTAATAAGATACATTAGATTAAATGAATATTTATTAAGTTTAAAATGAAGAATTTTGGTGGAAAATGGTTTGATTTTTATATAGTTAAACTGCAAAGACTATTATTTTTGCATCTTTTGGCAAAATCACAGACTGGCACAGTCTCTATTTAGCTGATTTTAATAAATAAGCTTGTCCAAGTCTGTTCTTTCATGAAAGTCTCTTTATGACTGTTATCCTATTTGCAATTAAACAAAACTAAAAACAAAGACATGACTGATAAAAGATGAAAATATTGTGCTGGATCTCATATTTTGTATTTTTATTCTATTTTTATCTAGTATATATTTAAACTGTATATTAACAGTACAGCACTTCATTGCTATAGAGTAATAGGGCTAATGAAACATCATATTTTCATGACCATTTTGCCATTTCCAGTGTAAAATTTAACTTGTGTTCCACTTTTTGTCACATCCCAGTAATATATATTTAAATTGCAGGAAAGACATGATCGAAAATGATAGTGTTTGCAGCTTTTCTAAACGTTGGTATACTTTGAAACCTAAAACCTCCCCATTGCGAGTCTGTTCAAAATTTGCCATTCAAAGCTAAGAGCTAATGTTCTAGATTTTTCTCCTGTCCTTTTCTATAAATACAGGATTACATGGACACTCAGATGCTGCTGAGCAGTGAAAATGTCAACCAGGAAGCCCTTCTGAGCTACGCCAGAGAGGCTGCTGACTTCTGCACAAAGTACCAACTTCCAACTCTTGATTATGCCATGAACCACTGTGGGCAGCCAGATGTGGCCATGTTTGACTTCACTAGCATGCACGCCTCAGAAAACGCTGCTTTGGTTAGGGAGAGATATGGACGCCAACTGCTGGTGGCATTGGTTGGCGACAGTCTGCTGGAGGTAAGGGAGGCTAAGGCAGATCAGAGGCAGTAAATAGACTCTTTAGGCGCTAATAGCCTGTTAAATAAACCAATAATCTATAGGATTTTTATACAGTTATAGTCAGATACAGGTATGTATTAGTCCCACATTCAAAGAGACATTACAACTGGCTGCAGGAAGTCTGTCTGCTGTTAGGCAGCCGTTATTAAAAAATGTCTGAAATCTTCTGAGTGAAGTCAGACCTATGGTATGTAACACTGCAAAGATAAACATAGCAACTAATAGAGGTTTAAAAGCATGTTTTTAAATTCCAAATAAGCCTATAAAGTTGTAAAAAAAAGTCCTAAATCGCCTCTTTTTCTCTAAGATTAAAGATCCTTTGTATGTTTTCATTTTTCTGAAATGATCAAATATTATTTGCAACATAGAAACATGATTAACAAAAACACTGAGTCATAAAATACCTTCAAATAATGTATTATTTTATATTTGAGTACAATTAGGTCCATCTGCTTCATGAAATTTATAAAGCTTTTGCTTTATAAATTTATATTTGGCTTATAATTGGCTTTTAAGGCAGTTATGATGCAGGCAAGTGTAAATTAGAGATAAAAAAAAAGAGATATTTTTTTTCAATGTCATGACAAACTACGATAAATGTTCTTTATTGCAGCCCTTCTGGCCAATGGGAACTGGTTGTGCAAGAGGTTTCCTGGCAGCTTTTGATACGGCCTGGATGGTAAAGAGTTGGGCTGAAGGTCGGATGGTTCTGGAAGTTCTGGCAGAAAGGTACATGTGCGGATAAATTATTCAAGGTCCGTTTGATTGTTACCAAATTCAATTCTACTTTATAATAACAATAAAATGTTTTTCTATCTATAATTAAGGGAAAGTGTTTATCGACTTTTACCACAAACTACTCCTGAAAACATTGCTAAAAACTTTGACCAGTACACCATAGACCCTTCAACTCGATACCCTAACCTCAACTCCTCCTGCGTTAGACCTCACCAGGTAAGCTTCATTTTTTTCATCCCTAACTCTACAAACATCTTAAAAGAACATCTTTACCTCAAGTTTTTTTTGTTTGTTTGTTTTTAAGGTGCGTCACCTATACGTCACTGGAGAGCTGAATTCCTGCTCCCTGGAGCGTGCTGCTACCATACGACGGCCCGTCAATCTCTCCAGACGAGGCAAGTGTTGGAGTCGACAGACTGGCAGCTGCTGACTCATCTGAAAGATATTCAGAGCAGTGATCAGACTGAAAGGATTTACTCTACTCGGAATAATGATGGCATAGCTTCTCTCTCTTTGTTTGGCTCTTGTTCATAGTATAAAAACATAACTATTAAATAAACTTTTAACAGTTTAATGAGTAATTGGTTTATTTTTACATGTAAGGTAAAGATCACAGCCGTTAAACTTTACAGTATGTCAACTGATAATAAATAACATTTCATGCACAAGAAATCAAAGACTTACACTTACCTTACTTTGAAAAAGTACAACGATACTCTATCACTATTATAACATAATTTTCTTTTCACCTAAACATCCCAAAGGTTATAAATGATTTTATGTCTAAAAAAGTTTTGATTTTTGATGTTCCTTCTACAGAGTCTGAGATCCGCCCGTCACGACTCCTTACTTGGTGCCAGAAACAGACCGAGGGCTACAGGAACGTGTTGATCACAGACTTGACATCTTCTTGGACAAGTGGCATCGCCCTATGTGCTCTCATCCACAGATTTAAACCAGAACTGATGTAGGTACCACATCCATGACAGCAACACCAGCTTCAGCAGTGGGTTCAAGTTTTAAATCAGAGTTTTTTAAAATCCCAATAGGAGAAATAAACATGTCTATTTTTTAAAAAACATACCCCTTAATCCCCAAACTTTTTATCAATTATACATTTCTGAACAGACAAACACACATGGAAACAAACAAAATGTGCTAAATTAGGGCTATAGAGTACATCCCAAGTTTATAATTATTGCATTATCAGTTTGATCCACATTTTTATATAAAAAAAAACTGTTCTTTATGCAGTTATTGTTGGCTAGTAAGATTATATGTTCACCTTGGATTGAGTGGAGTCAGTAGATACCCACACAGGACACAGACAATAAAGCCAAAAATGTAAAACATCATGCAAAAAAAACAAACACTGGAATTATATTGTGGAACGCTGAGGAATAAATGGGAGGAAATGTGGATTCATTGTTCCTAATATTAGAATATTTAAAACATTTTGCAATTGCAAGATTCCCCTGTGTCGTTTAGCCATTCAAAGGGTCATGTGTCATGCATTTGTGATCTTTATGTCGGCAGTATATCTGGCCAAAATGTATCTCCAGAGATTGACATACTTGGTATTGATTGTGTGTTTTTTGTTTGCTCGTCATCCATTCTGTTTCATTGTACTATACCAAGATATTGCACATTATTTATTTTACTGATGTTGTGTTGTCCTAAACACAGCTGACTCAGAAAGATTTCTTAAACAATAAGTGCAACAAACTTCAAAACAAGAGTAGCAAGCATTATTGTGAACCCTAACATCCGGCACACATGATTTGTGAAAAAAAGAAAAAAGATGTAGACTTTTCCTTCCATTACGATTTCCTCTGTTACTGGACGATCGCTGGGCTAACATTGGAAAAAAGGTGCGTAGTTTTAACATTTAGAGTACACAATGTTAGTGTCATAACTCCTCGCCAAAAAAAAAAGAAGCAAACTGCAAATTGCAGATACCATATATGGGAAATCCTGTTATGTTGAACAAAACACAGCGTGAGCAAGAGAAAATGAATGACCTTCTATTTGAGTTAGAAAACATTTTAGTACGTAGGTTTACTTTGGCGGAAAGCTTTGGATCTGTGGAAATCAATCTTGATTCCAAATGTTTGACCCATACAATATGATTTTTATTTCTTTATCTTTTTTTTGTTATTTTACTTTGTAAAAGAATAGAAGAAGAACAAAATGATTCAGACATTAATGATTTTTTAACACTTTTCATCATCAACTCCCTTTCTAGTTATAAATCTGAAACTGAGGGGAAAACAGCTCATGTGGAACCAAAAAAAAAAACCCACCTGTAACCTTTACAAAAATAGTTATATTAGGTAACCCCTTTATTTATTGCCTTCATAACTTAGCATATGCAGTCGCAGTTGTTAGTGGATCTGTAGGTTTCCAGGAACCTCCAGTCGTCCCTCCCCTTTTTTGTCTATATGCAGACCTGTCAGCAGCCCAAACGACAGGAAGTGTAGCAGGCTCATGCTGAAAAGATAAAGCCTGAATAACACTGGTGTTTGTGTGCTGCTGCTAGGTTACTTCTTTCTTTATTCTCCTCTTGAGAAATGTCTGCACGCCATCATGCTTTAAAAAGAAACACATCAGAGCCTCTTTGACTTTAATCACAGAGCATCTTTTGCATTTTTATGGTAATGTGCAATAAACAAGGCTTCTAATGCCATGAGTATAAGAAATATGTTTTTGTATTGAATTAAGCCATGGTTCTTGTAGTGACTGCCTATGCCAGCAATATCTTAACACTCACTCAGCACCAGTCACCTGATGTGCAGAAATGAAGGATTTGCCATGAAATAATTCCTTCAAAGAGTCTCTGTTTCTTGCTGCCGCATTCCTGTCTGGTTTTTCCTGAACGGATAAATGGATATTTAGGTCATAGGTAAATGGGTTGCTGAAGAGATTGAGGATAAATGGAAACAAAGAGCAACAGGATAATATCCAAAATTCAAGAGTATATCACTATAAAAAAATCGTGTGTTTACACTTAATGTTTATTTTTTTTTTTCTTTTCTGGAATATTTTTGCTTCATTTGTAATTTCCCCCTGTCTTGATCAGAGATTTTGACTCTTTAAATGAAGAGGATCACACTGCAAACCTCCAGCGGGCTTTGGATATTAGTGAGCGAGAATTCGGGATTCAACCGTTCACATCTGCTTTGGACCTCAGAGCTGGTGAGGAGCTGGACAAGACCAGGATGATCTCCTTCCTGTCAAAGTTCTATGAGCTTTTCCGTGGAACGCCTCTACCTACACCAGGTATGTGGCCTAGAGTTAGCACACTTGGTGTATCTTTGTTTCTCTCAAAGAAAACCTAATTTACAGATGAGTAGCAGTGTTTTTGTTCTACCTTGTTGGGGTAAAGCGGTATGAGAAGAATGTCATTGTGAAGTGGACCTAAGCTGTCAAGTACTCTGTGGCTCTTGATAGCGTTGCATGTCTCGACAGAAGTGCTATTTAGAGCAGAACATTCCTCCACACTTAAACCGACTCTTTAGAAAAATCCTGCTGCTTTGTATAATTCATGTTTTGTGAAGGGAAACCCAGTTTAAACTCTATAATTTACTGTACATGTTGGCTTTTGTACAGCAGATTCCAGAAGAGTTGATGAAAACAACAAAGAATATCCCTCAGAGGACAGCACAGCTAATATTAACCTTGCACTGACAAGGAAGCGGGTACCAAAGGTAACACCACCGTTGATATTCTGTTACACTGAATGAGCTTCAGTTAAGATCAGTTCTAACATTTTTGACCTTTTACATATATGTTTCTACTAATTAAGGGGTTTATTTGCATTTGAATTTATATTTTGTTCCTATTTTATAGTCATGGATTGAGCCACTAAAGAAGGGTTGGACTTTTGCACCTACTAAAACAAGCAAAACATGCATTGCATCATGTTTATATCACAAAACACATGCAAAATGGATTCTGTATCTCAAACTGTGCAGCAAAGCAAACAACAGCTTTGGGTCCACATTTAGACCCTGTGCACACAACAAGGTTTTTGGCTAAAAATAAAAAAGCTGTTGCATTTCTATTAATTGTTTACACATCACATCAGAATCCATTTTTCTCTAAAAATGGTACAAATGAAGAAGTGATACAGTGTGAAAGGAGTCTCTGGGACATGAGCAGTATGACTGCTATAACTATAAATTAAGTAGGAAGTATTGGTATGTTTTATTATCTAATTGTTTAGATTTAAGGAACTTATCAGGAACAGCTGATAGCAGGGAACTTGCCTTGCGACTCACATTTCTTTAGTGTTTTTTTTTTCTGCAAAAATAATAGCAATTAAAAAATTGTAATCTAGATCTATTAGGAGAAACAGAAAATGAGTTCCATTAATAATGGATCATTGTCATGTGCAAAAGGCTTCAAATGATCAACCACATAACAGGCTTAAATCAGAGGCAGCTGGACTTTTTTCTTCGACCTAAGCCTGCCATGACCCTAATGAAGGAGAATTTGCACAGGCAGGCTTTAAATGATGCATTGTGGATGGAATTAAGGAAAAATTTACATGTTTATACGTAAATTACAGTCAAAGCAATAAATGATTATTCAAAATTCTTTCAGCAAAACAAAGGTAAGCTACACTGTGCACTTCTGATTTTTCATAAAGAGAACGGGTACGTTTGAAAGAGAGTTAACTCTTTCTTTCAGGGATAAGTGAATGCAATGCCACTTGTAGAAATTGTTTGGTGATTTAAAAAAAGATCGGTCCAAAAAAATTCTCAAAACATAACTTATGTAATATTCAGAATATTAACATTATAATTATCTGATATTACAACAGGAACTGCCTCACTGCAGAGCTTTATGCAGCTGTAGTCAAGAAACATTTTTTTGTTCTAGCAACAAATGACAATCCAGCTCTGTGCAGATTTGTTTAGCAAAATGGATGACTCATAACTTTGTGTGTTTATGCATTTTTTACTGATTTATAGTTAACATGACTCAGGCAGTTTTCCTGTTTCCAGTAATGTACTGTTCTTTAAGGAGTATCTCGGTATATTGAGCTACTGCTGGCTGATTAGTGGATATTTTGCTCCGGTGTGCCATTAGTGCTACTTACTTTATAAAGAAAGCACAGAGGAAGAGCAGAAAGTGAATATGAAATATGCACTATGCTGCAAAGCTGGGCTAATAGCATGCTGTGGGATATGCTAAAAAATCTTTTTTTTTAGATTTAATATTTTAGGTTTTGTTCTTTGGTTTCAGGATGAGAAGAAGTCCGACTTTGCAGATTCTATTTACAAACGGAGGCGAAGGTTCTTCTATCTGGAGGAGGTTTGTTAA
>JAUZNJ010047043.1:19317-31806 GCA_034780135.1 Jordanella pulchra
ATGAGAAGAAGTCCGACTTTGCAGATTCTATTTACAAACGGAGGCGAAGGTTCTTCTATCTGGAGGAGGTTTGTTAATATATACTGGTGTGTTATTTCATCTTAGACTTAGACTTAGACTTAGACTTAGACTTAGACTTTTTTATTTGTCATTTTGTATGCACAGCCTTTGTTATTTTACTGTATCTCTGAGTTTTTCTTCTCTTCTTCAGGCCACAAACAATTTAACTAATGGCTCCTCAGTGCAACAAGATCGGGATCCCAAAGAAAATAAAGTGCGCTCAATGGCCTCTCAGCTGCAGGCTAAGTTTGAAAATAAAAACAACTACCCAGTTCAGAAAACGCAGGTAAATCACTACAATATGTGTGGTGTAGACAAATGATAAGTTTTACTGTTGTGTGACTGTTTAAAGTTTACAAAATCTAATTCAAGCGAAAAGAATTTTAAACAGCTTTTTATGTTTTTAAAGAAATGCTTATTGATATTACATCTCTTCACCTCTTGAGGTTTCTTCTTTTTAATTCTTTTCTAGTTCTATATTTTATGGGATAATACTTTCCCTCTGTTTTCTTTTCCACTTCTCACTAACACTTCTTCCAATCCTTATCAAACCCCAGTTGGACTCTGAGACGTCCTTGGTGCTCCCTTATCTTAATCAAACTGAGCTTCAGCCCGTTAAGTTCAGGCCTCCGGTGCCGCCTAAACCTTCTTCAGTGACGCAGGTAGATTGGAGCATCACAGCAGGCCCAAACTTTGTGTTCATTCATCCACCTTTTTACAAAAAAAAGTCACCTTTTGATGATGCATATAGATTTAAAATCTGTTCAGCTAACTAAATATATTATTTAACATCTTGGATTTTTTTTTGCATCTTAATTTTTTTTTTTTGTAAAACTGACAAACTTGAGCTATTTTTATTATTTCTCACAGAAGTTAAAACCCATGCTTAACTTGAAAGATTGAAATATTTTGGCTATATTTCACAAGACAGCTAAACTTTGTTGACATTTTTTATTTCTTTGAATATTTAAAAAGCATATTGGTGGTTTTATTTTCTCTAGTCATAATTTCATTCACTATAATCATTGCTGATCATGATGATCAGTTTTTTTATACATCAATACATCAGTTTAACTTTATGAGCTTAGCGTTGATCTAGAGGTAAAGACTGAATAAATGATGTATTATTGTTACCATTATTTGAAATATAACTTTCAAAGCATTTCTACATTTTATGATTTTGAAATCGGTTTTAAATTATTTTAAATCAGCCAAATCAACTATTTTTTTCTGAATTTGGTCACAACTTTTACCCAAGGTTTAGGTATTGTTTTTTTTAAATACTTGTGTAATTAGAAAGTTAAACTTTTTTAAAAAGAGCAGCTTTAGCTAAACTAATTCAAACTTATCCATGTGGATTTATTTGCAACTAAATAGAGTTTTTTTATCAAGCTTGTGTATGATTATATATATATATATAGAGAGAGAACCACGTGTATGTTCTTTAAATAGTCCACATAGAGTGATGTTAGATGTAGATTGACAGAAGATTTCATGTGTACCGTCCCTTTCAGTTTGAGGAAAGTATCAGAAAAGCGGCTGAACAGTTAGTCAACCTTCCTCCAAAGACTCTGCCAAAACCCCAGCTTCACCCTCAGCCCAGGCATCCGTTTTCAATCGTGAAGCTCAGACATGTTGATCAAACTGTCACAGAGATGAAGCCTCAGTGTGAGAGTCCTGAGCCGCCCGCCTCTCCTTCCTCCTGCCGCTCCGCTATCTGTTTCATGACAAGAGTTCTGCATCGCCTCAAAGAGGTGGATGAACACATATCTGAGGTGAAAACTTTCTCCTGCTTTTACTCTCTATATTCTGCTCTGCTCCCTTCTTGCATTGCTCCACGCGTTGGATCCCAAAAAGGCCCCTGAGTGAATGATGATTGTATATTATGTTCCTATTATACGACTCGGCTTGTGTAACATGCAGTCAGATGAAGTCAGCCTCCAATTATGTAGCTTGCCAGAAGTTTAGAACAAGCCAACAAATCTGGCTCAAGTTTGTTTCACTGTTATTGTTACAACATCAAAATACTTTTCATGTAAGAACATGAACACAGGCAGATTTTGAATCAAAACCACTCTCTGCCTCTGTCAGTGCAACTTGACCAGTGAAACCAATATTTCTATTTTTACTTTTACAGAAAGATTTATGAAAACATTCCTCTGCAGAACGCTTGTTTAAAAGCCGAGGAATAATTCTTTTTCTAAAAGGAGCAGTTGTTTTCTAAATGACTGATTCCCCATTTTTCACTTTGTTTTGTTGACATTTGCACTCATTAAAAAATCAGCCTTAACAATACATCTGTATTGTTTTCAGTATATTTATTAATGTAAAAATATATTTTTCAATTATTCGGTATAGCATTAATGGTAAGAGACATTAACCTTTACTGCTTTTTTCCTGTTTTATAGCTATAAATGCATTTTTTTTAATTTGCTGAACAACCTTTGCACACATTAAATATAGGTTTTTAAAATCACATGTCTAGCTTTAGAGTTGTTGTTAATCATTTAAGTTCTTTTATTTTGCAGAGGAACAAAGTTTTCCTCAAATTTCTAAAATATTTCTATGTTGCTTTTTGTTATTTCTGCACTCTTTATGCATAAAACTCAAGTTTTTATCCTGGATAAGTCTCACTCTAAAGAAGGAAAATCATTTATTACCTCCATTTGCTTTACTTTCTCAGTGATAAGTCTTATGCTGATTTGCAATTCTTTAGTTAGATATTTACCCTGTCATGGAACATTATTTAAAGTATGAACCATGTAAATGGAACAACATGAATTAAATAGTTCAGTGGAAATTATTTAAAACAAACTTTGTGCTTTAGTCACAAGAGTTGAATACTAGTCTGGCATATTTTCATTAAACACCGCAGAGCTGAGCCTTATAGTTGTGACTTGAACTAAACCAATGTGACCTGCTTTAGCCAATCTTTTAACAAGCTCTAAAATGAAGATAATCTGTAACTTAATATTTTTTTTAGGTCTGTGTGGATCATTTAGTTAACTAGGGTTCTTGGTCTGCCTAATTTTTCCATCCTAGGGATGCATCAATATAAAAATCTGTGCAGATATTTGACACTAATATTATGGCTGATAACTGATATTAACTGATATATATTATGAATGTTTTCTACCCTTTGGACAACATGTAAAACCACCCGCAGTGCTGAGGTTGCTTCAGGCAGTTAACTGAACACCCATAATCCATTGCTGCATTGCTATCATTCACCCTATCAGTCCCTGCCCCTCCCCTTTTGAAATAACAACAGAAACTAGACTGTAAATAAACACTGGTTGTTAATCATCATTATCAACCTAAATTTACTAATAAATCGGCATCCCTAAGTCAATATTGTGAAAGCGGATATTTTTGTGGGTGCGTCTTTTTGCTGAAGTGGCAAGACTGCTGACTTTCCCTTTTATCATCTTGTAGAAAAAAGCTCAGACTCAACAAGTTAGAGAGTTTCAGACAAAGAGCATAAAGGATAAAGCTGTTCACCTTAGGGGCTTGTTCTCAGGACACAGTTCTGATGTTCTCCAGGTGACTATCTTAAACTGTGTGAAGCCATCCTTGGTTTGAATGCTTGCATGCATTGTCTCCATTTTCATGCTTGCGTATCGTTTTTATACATATTTCAGTGCAAGGTGTGTATTCAGAGTATTTGTTAACTCCTTCAAGACATTAGTAAAACAACAGTACAAACATATCATTGAGATTTGCTGTGTTGAATAAATGCATGTTTGAATAAAAGTCAAGCTGTGTCTGCATGAACCCTGTTTTATACTAATAACAAACAAGACACGTAAGGACTTTCCTTTGCTCTGCAGCTTGTCTTAAATGCTCCTTCTGTTTCTAATTACCAGCAGCCCTCTTAGCAGAAGCGTGTGGTGGCACTTTGTGGGTTTTGCTGCTCCACCCAAACATCCCTGTTTAACTGAACAGACAGATGTCAGAATAATGTGAAATAATTCCTTATTTCTATTTTCCAGGGAAGCTCAATAAGAAGGACTTTTTCCCAGTCAGCTGACAAGTGCCACGCATGCTCCAAGCGTGTTTACATGGTTGAGAGGGTCTGTGCCGAAGGGCTCTACTTTCACCGTGAATGTTTCCGGTGTTCCACCTGCAGCTGTTCTCTCCCACAGGGAGCGCATGCCTTCAACTCTGAAGAAGGTGGGTTGCTTTGGTTTAGATCATGCCTCTCTCTCTCTATCTCGCTGTCTCACTTGATAAATGTTTTTACAGGAAAATTGTACTGCAAACTTCATTTTCATCAACACAACAATGGGACAAATATTCGGAGGACTCTTTCTCTACCTCCAGTGAGTAACACGTTTGTTTTATCATCTTGCTCTCATGCCAATAAAATAAAATAAACCGAGAATCTGTCCCCTTCTTTTAGAAACGGAATCAAGCTCAGGAGCAAATTGCTGAAGATAGAGAGAGCTCTCAGTCCATCAGTTCAGGGGAGGTGCAGAGCACACCTGAAGCAGGTACCTGCACTTCGTTCATAAAGAAAAGGCTGAACTGGTCACTGAGTGTGACCCGTGCTGTCTTTAACGCCCCCTGGTATCTGTCCAACCACGCTCGCACTGCAGCACAGGCCATTACAGGCCACCTGAGAGACAACGCCCATGACTACACATCACTGTTTGAGCTACTGAGCATGAGCTTACCCCTGTTGTTTGTTTTACAAGAGGTTCTGCTGCAGATATACACTGACATTGTTCCAGATGGACCAAGTACCTTACAGCCTGTTCTCCTTTGGCTGCAAGAGCAGGTTGGACACAGGATCATCTAGTTTCTTATCATGGAATAAGCGGATATAACTTAAAAAATGTGTCCATTTTACCATTGAATACTTGGACCAAATACACATTGAAATGTTCTCATCATTTTTTTAAATGCAAAAAAACAAGTTCCAGATTTTTAGCATTTGTTTGTGCATTGGGTACAGTTGTGCAGAGGCCACAAAATGAGAAAACTGACTAATAATAAGGTGGACAAATGCATCGAAATGGTTAATTATGCACAGGTAAGTTCAACAGACTAAATGAAACTACTTTAGAGTAATGAGAAGTCTAATCATTCTTAGTGTTGATTTGGCCTAGTTAGTAACTGTTTCTGAAATCCTGTAAACCTCATCGTTGGAGAACGACTGATGAACTCGATGCACTTTATCTCTGAGAACTGTTCTGTCCATGTAGCAATAAAGTGTCAGCTTGGACAAAACATTTGACCTGATGTCCACAGTCATCACTTTTCAGCTTAAATCCTGATAAATGCATTAATTATCTGTTTGGCTCCATGAATTGTTTTCCTTTTTGTATGTTTTCATAAATAACACCAATAATCCTGCTATTTAGGGCTGGCTTTCATGCTGTGGAGTTTTTTTTTCCTTTATTTTGCTGCCATCTATGGTTGCCTCTTTAAAATACAGGACAACACATTTGACCTCTATTTTTTGTTTTTGTATCTATTTTTTGTCTACCATTTTAAACATTCATGCTTGATAATGTGTTTGAGTGTGTTTTTGTCAATTTTCCAAAGCATGTTGGTGGAAAATCATCTGCAAACATCTCTGACTGGAACCCCCCCAGCTGCTTTCCATTAAAAGTACGCAGTCTGAAGATGCTCATAGGGTGCTTTAGATTAAGTTTCACTCGTAGATTTTATTTGAAAGTTATGTTTGCAGAAACTATATGCATGTTCTAAAGTGTTTACATCACGGTAAAACGTTTTTGTTTTTTTTTCCATTATCAGCTTTGCAATATTTTAAACCCGCAAACAAATGCCTTGTTTACTTTTAAAGTGGAAAACATCAGTGTTTTAAAATACCAAAGAACATTGTC
The DNA here is from genome assembly GCA_034780135.1 of Jordanella pulchra. Lineage (NCBI taxonomy): Eukaryota > Metazoa > Chordata > Actinopteri > Cyprinodontiformes > Cyprinodontidae > Jordanella > Jordanella pulchra. Next base: position 25,230 of record JAUZNJ010047043.1, read on the forward strand.
TTGCACATAAACTGGACTTGTATAAAATATAATTTATGCATCACTATTGCAAATGACCCTGTGCAATGGCTTGTTGTGACTGTTGATATTGTTTATGATTGCATAAACATTAAATGCTTGTGTGCATCCAGGTGTTTGATTGTTGTCTTTATTTTCTCTGCAGTATCTTAGCTCCTGTTTCTCTTCTCTTATTACTTAGTGGACGACTTATATGAACCTTGTGGGACAGATGGATGGTTGGGAGAAATGACATTTTGAAGGTGACTCCCTGCATGGTCATGTGATTTGTGCTGTGAATACATTACTGAGAAAGTATCTAACATGAGTAGAACGTTTTGGGGTTTTGACTTGTCTTAAATTGTGTGTGGCTCCAGTTTTTTGTCTTTTATCATCAATCTTTATCTTGGAAAGGATTTGAAACTAATTCAGAATGGTATGAGACTTTTGCACTCACAAAGTGTGAACTGATAAACTAGCAGTTCTTTTTATAACATAATCATATCCATGGTTTCCAAGCTTTACTCATACGAAGAGGTTCTGATTTTTTTTTTTTTCTTTATTCATTTCACTTTGATATCTTTCTGATGGACCGGAGATCAGTCTGATTCAAAAACAATGCAACATTGGCTGTTGGTGAAGATTACGTTACAGTTTACTGGTCTGCATTTATTTTCCAAAAATATATATTAGAACTTCGTCTGAGTACCGTGGAAGAAAACACATGCACATGTGCTATATTCTGACTTAGACCACATTTTCAGAACCATGGTTTGACACTCTGGGTCCATTTCTTGTTGGAAACACCTGACTTAAAAAAAATCTAAGGTTAGAATTTCTGACATGGAAAGTGAAATGTTCCTCAACATCTCTAAACTCTAAAACCAAACTTGGCTTCCATGAAAGTAAAATGATAGAACCCACGGATTAAATAATGAAAGATCGGGGTAATATGCTGTTTATTAGCAGTTTTTCTATTGTTTGCTTCTCTTTAAATAAAATGAAAACTCACTAAAACTGAAAACAATGTTTTTGAATAAATATCCCTTTAAAGTTGTAAGCTACAAAATGCATGGAAAGGGATTGCTATTCTCCCCATCAGCACAATATTTATCAAATCCCACAGGTTTACTTATTTCCAAATAGAACAAGATGAAGTTGGGTGAAATATTCTGTCAGATTACCTTGATTAATAACTGCTCAAAACAAAACATGAGAAGCTTTATCAGAGTTTCATCTCTAACCCATAGATTATTATTTTTTTTTTTTATCTCTTTAAACTATTAAAATTGTGGCTTTCTATCCCTTCTCCACTGCTGCGATCGCTACATCTGTTTCTCTTGTATGAGATGGCACTTAACGAGTTTGAATTATTTTTAGACTGTCTAATGAGAAAGACTTAAATGAATGAAACTCTAAAAGCAACTGAAATGTTTTTTATGTTTATATTGTGAGAAAGGTCATAAAAGGTATGTTCACTGATACTGTAGTAAAAAAAAAAAAAACAATTTGCTTCCATCTTAATCCTGAGCCTTTAAAATCGAGGCAAAGAGAGTGACTCTCATTTTCCTTTTCACCATATTTTCAGTTAACCCTTTCAGTTCTTGGTGAAGCTGAGCAAGCTTTAAAAAAAGGATGCATAATGAAAGCCTTTGTGTTATCTATAATATTTGGACATCGAGATGTTCAGGTAGAAAACGCAGCGACGCAGCTGAGAGGATCATAGTGAAGGGATGTTTTGCTGCACCAGGATCTGACCGGCTCACCTTCTCATACCTCACCATGAATTCTTGGCTGTGTCAGAGGGTGGATGAAGATGACAACATCAAAAAGGATGATTAAACTGGCAGTACTTCAGAACTTAACCTTGCAATGAGATTCTTGCAGAAAACATACCAGGTAGCCCACCAAGAACTGGCCGAGACTTAAGCAAATAAAAGGTTAAGGCTCAAGACAAGTTCTGATCTTTATTTCAATGAGTTGCTGATGGGTGCTTCCCATTTGCTGTACATGCAAGTAAGGGTTAATGGTCAGGATTGGGACAAACCAGTGAACATCACTTTTGTTGCAGGAAGCTGTGATTCTCCCACTGCAGACCTCTGGGTTGGACTGTAGGTAGCGCTGCAGCACAAAACATAAATAGAACAAGAATAGAACCAGTTAAAAAATGATGGTGAATTAACTGCACTTGTATCGCACCACTAAACATTTTTATGTTTTTAAAGAAACAGTTCGGAACACAAACATCCCATTGGGTGCTTATAAACAATCAAGATGTTTTAAAATTATGTCTTGAAGAATTTCCCAGACATTCCCCACTTAACTCATCTCAGCAGCATGCATGATGTGTCATTCTACATACGTCTGTCAAGTTCTAGAAAAGATTAAGTACAGTTTCATCCCTAAAGCTGTTAAAAAATGCAGTGAAGGAAATCAGTGACTCATTTTGAAGCTAACGTCTACTACTGAATATGTTTTATATATTAGTATAATATACTATACTTTAGAAATATATTTAATTCACTTTAAGTGACTAACAGTTTTCCATCCTGCAGAAACAATATTTTATAATCCTATTTTATTCACAGTATAACTGATCATTACTTATCAAACCGTTTCAATAAACGTATCTTAAAGCAGTTTTCTATGGAAATTATTATCTTGTAAACATATACTATGTTTCTTAGGAATATTATTAATAATTGGTCCTTTAACTCTAAAAGCTGCAATGTAAACCCTGTATGAGGAGGAAGGATGACATGATGAGCAATTTGTTTTCAGATTTTACCTGTTTGTAAACTCAGATATGTTTACTGTGTTTGTAAGCCAAAAATAAAACACTCAAGAATTTGAATTATTTGTTGAAATATGTGTTTGCTTCATACTTTTAGAAGCTGGCAATGAAGAAAAGTGTCTTGTGGCCTCCAGGACTGCAGCTTAGAGTTTAAGTTTACTTATTTCACATCATTTGACTTTATAGAGACATATAAGTCTGTCTGTAATGATTTTTTTTTTATTAATGTCATCTTCGCTATTGTATGCATTTGTTGCTTGGCTGCTTTATAACCTAGTATTGAAATGTACATGTTTCTGTCAGATAAAAGTTTCTTTTAAATTCTAAGTATGTTGTTAATCATACAATGGAAATGAGAGGTGTTTTTTTCCCTTGATCAAGCTTGATAAAGTAGTTCCACATATGTCAATTAAAATCAATGAAAACAATGTGGAAGAAAAACTAAACAAGTTTTTTTCTCTGCTTCCTTCTTTCTTTTTATTTTTACTTTGAAACAGAATCTCTGCTGCTTTGAAAACTGCTGAGGAATACACACAAAGCTCTACTTCACCGACTCTACTAAATACACAAAAGAATTTTTGTACCATTTGTAGGAGGGAAATGAAAAAAGGAGAGGTCCTTGACCCTGAAAAATGACTATTTGCTTCATGAGTGTGTGATTGTTTTAAGCAAAAAAGGAAACACAGCTTTGAAATACTTTTATTTTTACTTTAAAAGAAGAAAAAACAATTTTTCAGAAATGTGGTTTCTTCTCTCAGATTTTTGCTCCTTTAACCCACTGATATGAGAAGAAGGTGATTTATTTTTCTGAACCAAAAGAGGGCGCTGTGCTACTCAATTGAGATGAAAACTTCAGCTGCTTGACTAAAACATATCTAACCAAGAGATTATTACTTTATCCAAAATTCAGTTTTATATCTTACAATTAAATATTGTCAACAGAATAAAGTTTCTATTGGATGTAAATCAATTTTAAATAAACTTATAAAAATAAATAATAACTGATTGGTTATTCTATTAAACCTCCTTTTTTGATTAAATAGACAAGAATTAATTATGTCCTCTCAATATTTTTAGGTGTATTATTTATTTTCTTTCCAGGTTAAATTTAAATAAAAATATTTTGGCTTAAAACCCATCAAACTGTAACATGTATGAAAAAGATCCACAAAACATCTTGATAGTAAAATTTCCAAGGCAGTTTAACCTTGAATCATTGCTTAGATATTCAACAGCAGCTATTTAATTTTTGAGGATAATTTGCCACACAGGCTTTACTGAATATAGTAGATTGTTGACGTAATAATATACTTAATCCTTTCAGTTTATATCTTGAAGTCAGAATGTGAGATACTGATTCCTCTTTATTTACAAAATTAGAAACTTTGAGATATTTCAGAGCCGGAAAGAATTTCTTAATTATTAATGTATGTGTCTAAATTTGTCTCCAAAGTTTTGCATTGTTTCTGCTGGTAGAATGGTTTCTTTAATCTGCACTTCAGCCCCAAAGGTAGTATAAATAGCTGGGAACCAATGCTGGTTTTGTTGCTAAAACTCTAGTAAAACAGGGAAATGCTGTCAAATTTTTATTACAGTAACAAATCTTTATTTCCAAAACACCAAACTCTGTTTTCTACATATATCTGTGAGTTTCCTCAAGTGTTTAAGTAGTTTTAACGCTGCTTAATTATTCAAGAACAAGGTCCTGCTGTCCACAATGAGCCATACCGAAAAAGCTAACACTATTATAAAATAGAACAGGCGATCTGTTCATTAAAATTTAGGAAAAATTGCTGCAAAGATACATGCAGTTGCTTGAAAAAGTATTCACACCCCTCGACATTTTTCAAAATGTTTCCTATTTTAACCAAAACCTTTAATAACAGTTAAGATCTTTTAAAAGTAGCAGCTTCCCTGAAACTGTCAAAGAAATGTTTTGTTACCACGTGATGCAGCCATTACCTTCATTTTGGGAATGGTGTGTTGTAGATGATGTATAGCTTATTTGTTCCACTGCTATCCTGTTTTGCAGATTGAACATATCTTAAATCTTAGGTTTTAGTTGACTAATCCAACTTTCTCACATTATATATTTGACTTTTTGGCTTTGTTTCAGCAAATGGTTTTATTTTTGCCTGTCCTCAATAAATCCCATATTTGGAAATCTAATGGACTGTTGCTACATGCAAGGACAAAGTCAGAGACTCAAAGCCAACGACTGGAGTATGAATAATCAACTTAAGTTAAAAGCATTTTAGAATAATTCTGATATAATTATTATGTAATCGACAATAATGTCAATAGATTTTATATTTTTTAATAAAAAAACAGATTTCCCTTTTCTAAAGTGCCGTGAAAAAACATTTATTTTGAATCTGCAATTTATAAGTTATCTGAATGAACATAAACTGATTGTGTCTCTCTTTGTATTTTAGGATGATGTTTTGAACAGTACTATTTGAGATTGCTCGAACTTTGGGGTATGTTTTATAGCTAACACTCCTTTAAACCTTTGAAGGGGGAAGATAAGAGACTTTTCTGATGTATTTCTAAAAAATATGCAAATAGACTCCTACCATCTCTTTCTGAGACATGAACTGACTGAGCACTGATTCAAAAAGTCCCATTAAATCATCTTTCTGGATATTTAGGTCTCTTTATACCTGATCCACAAACACACTCAAAGAGTTTGAGATATTTAGCCCAGAAAATAGATTTTTATTTCAAGATGGTTAAATCATTAAACAAAAGAATAATACAGCTTATTAAAAACAAATGATTTGCATTTATTTTCTTCCAAAATGTCCAGTAGGCAGAGATAATTTTTCTGTGTTGCGTTTTATCTCTGCAGAGTCTAACCTGTTTACTGACCTCCCATAACTTGTTCATCTCTTTTTTCCTTGATAAATAAATTACTTTTCTTTAAATGCATAAAGAGTCAGAGAGGAGGAAAATGGGCTGCACAGTTACTATGATTCACCTTCAAGCAAAGGAGCAATCAGAGCCTGAAAATTGCATTGAAATTACAGAAGCATCGAAAGTTGATGAAAAAACTGAAAAGGTGATAGTAATAAATCTAAAAATATAAATCTCATTATTTTTTCACCTCTACGCAAACCATCCTGCATTTAAAAACAATTCTCTAGTCAGGGGGGATACAAAATGTTGGCAGAGTTCTCAATGTAAATATTCAGCTGAGGGTTGTTTTAATATATTTTTACCTCAAATAAATCAAAAACAAGAGGAACTCCAAGTGAATGGCAGAAAAGAATCGACACAGAACCTCTCACTTTAATATCGATAAACAGGAACACAGGAAGTGTCGTCCTCTGCCTTTAAAGACCTGCTGACACTTAAGTGGAACTATGGTGTCTTTAAAAGTCCAGCTTCTATTTGTGCAATGCCAGAGAAGCAACATATCTAAAGATATGTAAGCTAATGCTGAAGATGCTAAATAAGATTGTTGAACCCTCCTCAGCAACATCAATCTTATCCCTGAATTTATTATTAAGAAAAGCTATGTTGACCACAGTCTCTTAGTTTCATAAAAAAAAACAAAAACCAAAGGACTGCTGATTGTGATATCTTATGTTTTAAGCGATGTTCTTTTTTTTCCAAATAAATATTTTGGTAAATCAACAGTAAATCAACATTTTGATATGCAAAAAAAATTCCAGTCAGATTTTTCCCATTTCACATATTTTTCTTTCATCCATCCATCCATCCATCCATCCATCCAACCATCCATCCATCCATCCATCCATCCATCCATCCATCCATCCATCC
>JAUZNJ010047054.1:0-31804 GCA_034780135.1 Jordanella pulchra
TTTCAGCAGACCCATAATAAATTTATGAAAGAACCAAACTTTATGAATGTTTTTTGTGACAAACAAGTATGTGTTCCTATCACTCTATCGCAGAAAAATAAGAACGCAAGACAGCCATGATTTTATGTTTTTTACAAGTGTATGTAAACTTCTGACCACAACTGCATGTTTGGAGTTTGTGCCCTCACTACTCTCATCAGTAATTGGCAATATGATGTCTGCTCATTAACAAGTCATAAGGTAACATAAACCATTAATAAATAAAGTATTTTGTTAATCAGGACCTTTAATTTTAATCCCTTATCAAAGAGGTTTCTAGAATTTCCTTATTTCATTTCTGGAATATTGAAAAAATTTGAAATATTCTGTCCAGGGGTGCTGCTGAGAACTAGTCCATGCATTTGTTACTTCAAGACTTGACTGTTGTAATTCTTTACTGTCAGGAAGTAACAAACTGTAGTTAAAGGGCACTAAGATTCTACAGACAAATTGTAAGAGTCAGAATAGAATTTAAAATCCTCCTATATAAAGCCCTAAATGACCAAGCTCAATCTGTATTATCTGTGTGTTGATTCCAAAATGAAATACGGGAATTAAAAAACTAATTTAGACTTCTTTTTCTCCTGATCCAGCTCCCCCCTCCCCTCCCCTGGAGCATCTCATACATAAACAATCTAAATCCCATTTTAGTGATGTTGTCCTGTTGGAAGGTACGCTTTTGTCACAATAACACCTTTTGCAGCACAAAAAAGGGGAAATGCATTCCCACAGCATAATACTGCCATCACCAGTATTTCTTTTTAAACAGCATCATCACATTGCAAAATATCTGGTATACAGTAAATAAAACCAGTAAATAAAATTAAAGTTCTGTCAAGGAAGATGATAACTGAGTAAACTCTTCTAGCAAGACATTGCTAATCAGAAGTAAGGACTCGAGTCTTGACTTTAACTCCAGTCAAACTGGAGTCATTTATCTCAGGACTTTAAGCTTGATTTGAAAAAATAGAGACTATTGACTTTACTTGAACATTTACATCATTGACTCAGATCTTGAATGGAAATTGTCTTTTATCAGTTTATTTTAATTACTAATCCTACAGTTTAAAACACTCATTATTCATTGTTATTTAAAAAGTTTGCTCCATTAATAATTCATCAGGTTTCTTCCTGTTAAAAGGGCATCTTTCCTCTCCACTGTCAATACTGCACATCCTTGGAGTGAAGGATTGCTGCAATCAGATGGTTTTCCTTAGAAAACATTGAACAAATCTGACTGTATGATTGGTTTGAATTTTAAAGTGTCTTAAGATGATACATGTTGTGAAGTGTGAGTATTCAACTCAAAAGTAAAAACTTTATGTAAAACATGTGAGAAGAGAACCAGGGGCAGAGACACAATAGTTTCCAGCTTTGTCTAATATCTGAAATTGCATAAAGAACGATAAGTGGTACTTTTGTTCTGATATGACAGTAACTGACTTTAGTTAACTTTGTCTTATCAGCTCAAAGCAGGGATCTGGTCTCACCTCTATCGCCAATGCAAGCATTGTTTTCTTGGGAATCACAAAGAAAACAGGATTATTTCAATCTGTTGTACCATAGTAAACTGCTGTAAGATAAATGATGAGCTGCGCTTTGTTTTTAATATAGTCCTCACAATTCCACGTACTCAGTAGTCGACCTTAGTGACTGATTTAGAGCAACAATGAATAAAGAACAAGGAACTGGAGAAGATCCAAGCACTTTAGCACCTTAACCCCAGTGGGAACCATAAATGTCTGAAGGATATTTATTGCTCTGTATAAGGAGAATGTAACTAAGTTCCCGTTTCTGTGCTCACACGTGCATCTGTTATTGGAATCAGAGCAAAAACTGTTTCTCTTGTGCCATGGTAAGGGTTAGGAGAGATAAAAAACATAGTAAAAAAAACAGTGTAGGTTTAACTCAACTCACGCTATCCTTTTTTGTTAAATTACATGTTAAAACCTGAAGTAGTCCAAACTTAATGTAAAACCCTACATCTATCACTCTCACTTTCTATGTTTGCCTCGAGTTCAGTCTTTGCTGTGATCTTTAACTTTATGACACCATGCATGACTTGTATGGATGGTGAAATTCAGCAAACAAGCACCAAATAGTAAGTGCATAGAAAAGTTTAATCAGAAGTACAAAAAATAAAGAGGATCTGGTGCATTTCACAATAAAAGGGGAACTGTCTAGATGCATGGACAGATCTGTTTGCACATTTGCAACAGATGTAAACGTTGACTTGATCTGAATACCTCAACTTGTAGCTCTTACCTTCTGTTCCTTCAACAGTAAGAACACTATCCAGAGTAGGAAAAGATCATTATGCGAGAGACATGGACATGAATGACGATCATTTGTGAAAAATAGATGCATTTAATTCCCGCAGAATTTATTTGACAAAATCTGGTTCAACTACTGAAAAATAGACAAAGCAAAAATATTTCCTTTATATTTATATAAAGACAATGGACCTCATAAAACATTGTTTTCTTATTCTTGTCGTAAATCTCTTTTACTTATTCTCCTACGGTGGGCTTTTATAAAGATGCCACGTGAGATTCAACAAACGTTCTTAACTTGATTGTAAGTGATCTTCCTAAATCTGATTCCCGATAATGCCATAAAAGGCTACAACTTTACTTCAATCACAGAAATGTCATTGAAGAAGATGAAGAGGAAAAACTTTAAAGGTGCACAGATGGAAGTACTGCTGACTGAGAGCTGAGCAGCAGAATTAAATGACCAGTAAAATCCAAGGAGTGGGAAATAAGTGCCTACAGCTGTAAATGATGTGGTTGCACTGTTACAGAAGTAAAAAAAAAAAATTTATGAAAAACCATTTGATCCGAAAACAGTCAATGAACACTACTGATTGAGATCAGAGGTGCAACATATGATGTAAATACTTAACATGAGTTCACCATAAAAAAAATGAGACGTCATTCTGGAAAATCACCTTTTAATACACAGACATGTGTACTGACCACATCTCCAGACCACGTCTGTCATCCCTTCTTCTCCCTGTCCATCTATAAAAATGGTAGCAGTGAAACTCTAATTGGATGAAGTCAGGAAAACCAAAACATTTAACATCTAGTGTAATAACAAGGCCAAGGAGCAGTAAAGGAGTGTAATGAATGCAAGTCTGACGGTTAGAGGAGCTTTGCTGAACTTTCCACCCATTTTCTGTTCCAGTGGTTCTTTCAATAGTTGCTTGACCTCTTGATGTTCTTTCTTTTGATGAAATTAAACCAGTGTTCACTGGATACCAACAAGCGAACGATTAAAGGATTTGTTTGTATGAATGCTTCTTGCATGAGGCCCAATTTCTTTGCGGCTCTAATCTTGGGCTGTATATTTTTATCCAACCCAAGATTATTTATTTCACTGGCAGACTCTTCTTTATAATAATCCGATAATTTTACTGACATTTTGCCTGTAATATTATCATTCTCCATGGCCCCTAAAGAGTCCCCACTTCAATTTGTATAGGAAGCTAAAGATTTGAGCATTAGCAAGTAGATTTTTCAAGCTAAATTACTTTGAGTAACAATGATACTACAGAAGTAACTGGCTCCGATATGAACTAATTAGCTGGAGTGAATAATGATAATTTGATATCATTAGGAGATCCAATCCAGTACATGGAAAGGTTATTCCCTTTTTTGCTGCTTATTTGTTAATCAGTGATATAAAGTACATTGATATCTGGGTTAATTTCTTTTTTTTAACAATGTTTATGTCAAGGCTAAAGCCTTCACTTACATGGCAAAATGTGACGTTCATTCTTTCAACTGTTGAATCAGATCGGTATCAGATCGCGGCCAATACTCTCAGCCCAGGTATTGGTATTAGATTGGATACCTCAGGATTTATTAGAAGGGTTTGTTTGCTGTAATCCCAGTAAATATTTTTAGAATGATTGATTCCATTTAATTCATTTCAATTATACTTATTAATCCCCGAAGAGAAATTCTGTTTCAGTACAACCCGTCTAAGAAGACAAAACACACAAAACAGTACACAGGTATTTTACATGGGATGGGACTCTGTCTGAGGCCTTGCTGTTGTAAAAAGGTGCTACCCTTGCAGTTAGAAAAATAAAAAAAAAGGATCAAAATGGGTGCGGGAAGGAAATTTTATTTTATGTCATCCTTAGCAGCATACAATTTAAGATTGCAGAAAAACCTCAGAATGGAGAGGCATTACTTATAGAAAAACAACATCTTGCAGGAAAAAGAATGAAGGAGGAGGATGAGAGGTGTGTGTATCATATCTGATTATAACTTTGTGTGCATATGTGTGTGTGAAGTAGCTCCATGAAGTGGGGTCAATGTCCATGAGAGATGTAACAGTTCGGCAGCAAACCAACGCAGTTTCACCGATGTCTTCAGGGAAGGGACAGTGGCAGAGGCCAGAGCCTCAGGAGAGTTGTATGATAAGGCCTCTCATGACCTTCTTGGGGAGCCCAATTTCAGATAGAAAAGGATTGTTTGGGTCTGGCTGGCTATTAATTTTCCTGCCAACCTTCAGAGCTTTTGCTGGTCTCACTGTGGCCAAACCCAAATAGATCAGATTTATGGGCACTCTGCCAAGATCCAAGCTTACAACTTTCTCCAAGATTATACCATTTCACTTCTGATTCCAGGAACCGGAGCCAGCCTGCGATCCTGTGCAAGAATCACATCCACGGTTACGGTTCTGCTCCCTTAACATCTCAGTATGAGTGTTGATAGTTCTGCATTTCCCCTCATTTGCCTGACAATAGCTTCACCATATAAAAGGTATCCTGTTATCAAAATTACAAATGTGTACGTGTCTTCTACATCCTCGACAGACATCATCATCAGACACACAATCTTCTACTTCCGCCAGGAATCCATCATGTATCCTAAGAAATACGTCCCATCTGAACAGGAGGATTCCCCCCTTACCCTGTCTTCCCATACAAAAAATTTGATCAATTGCACTGAGAGACCAGCTGACCAGATCCATAATTTCATTTGAAGTTTGGGAAAATATGTGGAGAAATGGTCCGGGACACAGCGAAAAAAGCGTCCTCCTCCACTGAGAGCCAAGGCTGAATTATGATGAGAAAACTATTAAGAATTTTTCAATAAGCCTTCTTTCGTTGTAAAATCCACACCAAAAAACCTCACACACTTTTTTGTGAATACCCTTTTTTTTTTTTTGTAAAAGATGACTATTTAATTTTCTTTCAGAAACAAACTTCTTGGTTGTTCTTGGTGGCTTTTTAACTGCATCCAGAAGAAGTAGCTGTGTACAGAATGCATGAATGATGAAGTCAACACAGATTAGTCTTTGAAACCTTGCACAATGAACATCTGCAGGGCTACAGATTTCAGTTACGCCTGCCCTTCCATACTGTGACAAAAGAAAGTTAAAAATCTACTGACAATACGTTTCGTCACAGACAAATGTGCAAATCAATTTTCCAGCGACATATTGAGATCATGTGCAGTTTTAGTCGCAAGAAACATGCACTTGTGTTTCTGGCCGGCATTGGCATATGTCTGTGGGTACAGGCTTCAAAAAGTGAACAAGTGTGTGTTTCTGCAAATATAAATCATTTCAGCACAGCTGCAGTCGGCTGCTCTATCAGTCCTCAGATAAGTCTTCTCAAATCTCCGTCCAGCCAACATGTGGCCACAAAGCCTCCTTCCAAATCACTCAGGGTTCAGGGTGTCTGTGTGACGGCATGTGTTAGCCCTTGTGTTTAAGAGAAAATGCTATCTGCAAAAAGCTTCATAGCAAATGTTGATTTAAGGGAATGTGTTAGTGTGAGTAAGTGCGTGATTACGAGAGTAACTAGTAGCTTCTAATCCTTGACAGAACCATCTGTTCTCTTGGCTTAGGCATTTATATCAGAATTTTGATCTCAACAAACTGTTTATCTCATGAAATATAATATAGCGTAATGCTTTTTGACCAGAGAACTGGAGTCAGATAAATGTGATAATGTTTGTTTTCCTAAGCAGTCCTATGGCCTAAAAGCCAAGATTTTATAGAATCATAGGGTTTGTATCTAAACCCTTTTATTACGTAAAAAAACGATGTAAAGGAATCAAGGCACAGGATCAGAATGTAAAATGGAAGGAAAACTTACAAGCTGAAATGATAAAAAAAGTGTTGAGAGAAATTGGGAGTCAAACAAGACCTCTAAGGCAGATGGAGTTTCCATTTAGGCTTCTGTGGATGGAGCCGTCACGTTTCATTCATCAACGGTGCTGAAGCCTCTCTGTAATCCCACACAGACACACATGTAGACATGACTGAACATTTGTGAAAACTATGCATACAGATTCAGATTACAATAACCACAGAAAAAGAGGGGAAACACAACACGGTTTAGGCTGTGATAAGAGGAATGACGATCTGTTTAAGACTGTCAACAGTTGCTTCATGGTGGGAAGGGAGTGAGCTTACTACAGTTATCCTGCTAAGATTGGACTGTCAAGAACAGAGTGGACTGCTGGGTTCAACAAGTGTCCAACAACAACCGCAGATGGTGATGCATCACATTTCCTCCAGTTTCTTAAAGATGACAGAGGCCCAGTTTTTCATACTCCTAACTGAAAAGATCCTGGAATGATGCTAATGGTATTAAATCTAATGTGAGTGCAATGGTCCATTTACACCAAATCTGTTTCAAGCATCAGGGCGTCTGGTTTACAGAGAAAGTCTATGGGAAACAGCATCAAGAACTGTTAAGAGGTCCAACATTGGGAGGGGCAAGCACTGAGAGCACTGAGAGAGGTCTTCAACGTCCGAAGAAGCGGATTCTGAAGTTGGGAAATCTGAACTTTTGCAGCTTGAAACTAAGTGTCAACCAATCAGAGAAGGTGATCCAGGAGCTGTCTGGGAGACAGAAACTGCCTCCAAGCCTTTGATCTCTGCTACTGCAGAGCTGTCCACATACACTGTGGATAATGAATATATATAAAGTGGTGGAACTCCACTGGTTTTACCTAAAAGGACAGCAAAAAGAAGTTTGTTGTGAAGGAAATCAATTGTTCTCCGATCATTATTACCTCATCAAAATCTGTTCTTACTGAGCTGTGGTGAAACAGTTCATAAATACTTATGAATACTTACAGTGACTTAAAATATTCAACTTTATACTCTGGAATTTGCAGGTTTTTTTCTACCATCTCAAAAATACTCTTTATTAACTTCAACTCTGTGGTGGGAAATCCCCGCGTGTCTGTTGATTGGGAGGAAAAGAACAGAGCAGCTCAACGTCGAGAGTGCCGAGAGTCCAGAGCATCTGACTACAAAATGTACAAGGCGTCCAAGTTGAGGCATTGGATGCATTTTTGACACTAAAAAATGTGTTTGGTGTGAATGCACCATAACTCATAGTGCAACTGAGGATACAAAAAAGCATGAATAATGATCTGAATAGCTGAGTCACGAATCAGGAGATGAAAGAATAGAAGTCCATTAGGGAAGAAAAATATGACACACAGCAGCACATTCTGAGTAAGAAGAATATTGTCTCCTTTTCTTTTAAAATTTCACAAAAAATATCTAAATACCCATGACTGCACACATTTTTTATCCATACATAGTGAGAAGCTCAATACAGGAAAACAAATTAGTTAATAAAAAAATAACTTTATTTTTTCTTCTTTTTTTTAACTAAGGTCAATTGGAATGATTATACTTGATTTGCAATGTGTGGATGGATTGAATTTCCTTTTTTATTTATCTTTTGTTTTATAAAGTGCCTTGAGACAACATGTGTTGTAAACGGGGGTAAAATTAAAAAACTGAACTGAAAACTATTTAAGCTCTTGAACTTTTAAAAACAACATGAAAAGATGCTTTTATTTTCAAAGCCAAAACAATTTACTTTGATAACAGTCCTGTTGATGACTAGCTTTTATTGAAATATATTTTGTTGTGCATTAAAAAGCTAAATTAGTAAGTTTGGCAAGAAAAAACGGTTCAGACGTTTTTTGAAGAACACACACGCTGAGGATTAGAAACACACAACAAGCTGACATATGCTTATAGTTGGGGCAATCTGGGTGAGTGTTAGTGGTTTTTGGATGAAGGCCTTCTTTTGCACGCACAATATAGCTCAGTGAGGAGACACCGACCATTAGGCTCCCAGCAGTGTACTCCCTAATAAGCTATGGAGAGCTCAACACTTCCACACGGCGCACAGAGACACTTTGAGCAGTCCAACTTGTATCTACTTACACACATTCAGGAATGCATGCGGGCAAGCGCACATAAAGAAACCGAACATTGCATTATTCATGTAGGATTTTGCAACGCAAAAAGTGAAAACACGCAAGCGGCTGGAAAACATTAATTCCCACAGTCTTCCCTGAGGTAAAATATTTTTTATGTAGCTCTCTAACATCTAACAATCAGCCATATGTCTGCTATATCTAGGCTCCAAATTACAAAGGCAACACCATCCTACAAAATGCTAAACAAATCAGTTAATTCATCATACAGCTCCAATTTACCACACATATCATCTCAATGTACTTTTTTAGAGACGTTTCAATTGAATCATACAGACAAATCATAAGCTGACTTTGCAGAATTCGCCCCTCCTTGGTGAGCATTTGTTGACAATAGACAGTTGCATGTTTTGTGTCGCTGAATCTACAGCAATCCCTCACACATATTATGTACACGGTGAAGGGGGAAAATCCTTTCTAACAGAAAGAAACCTCCAGCAGAACCAGGCTCAGTATGAGCAGCTTTCTGCTGAGGGTGACTGGGGGTTTCATGTGACAGAAGCAGACATAAAAAAGGAACATGGAAGCACTGATCTATAAATGCTTCCTATTTTAGAAATGGTAATGGTAAACTAGTGCCATAGGCAGCCCCGTCTAGGAAAGGAACAGTTAAACAGATGAGCTATTGATCAGTTTTTAGGTCAGAAGTGATGAAAGAAAACACATACAGTTAGTCACAGTAAAAGCTGAGCCCATAGCGATGTCTAAGAGAGAACAGAACTAAACACTGAAAAACAGGCGAAATTCTATCATATATGACTGCCATTATTATTACCCTGGAGCATGAGGAGGATTTATCATTAACGTGAACAAACTGAAATCTGTCAGACAAATAACATTTAAACCAGCCTAGTTCAGTTCCTCCAATTCCCATAAAATGCTCAAGGTTTTCCAAAAGAATACTATAATCAACTGTATCAAATGCAGCACTGAGATCTAACAGGACAAGTACAGATACAAGTCCATTATCTGAGGCCATGAGAACATCATTAGTGACTCACCAGAGTTTTTTCCAGTGCTATGATGAGCTCTAAAACCTGATTGAAACAGTTCAAAAAGTTAAATTATGGTGTAAGTTGTCAGACACCCCTATGGCAACATTTTTTTAATGTTGATTAGATACAGGTCTAACACTGACCCAGTCATCTGGGTCAAAAGAATGTTTCCTAAGTAAAGGTTAGATTAGAGCTACCTTAAAAATCTGAACTATATATCCCTTTAACAGGGATATATTAATCATATCTAAAATAGAGGAGGAAATCAGAGTGAATACTTCCTTGAATAACTTGGTTGGAAATGGATCTAACATTCAAATTGAAGCCTTAGATGAAGATAATCTGAAATGTCAGCAGGATCAAAACAGTGTAAACCCAGATCAGGTTCTACAGTTACCTCAGATGCTGCTTCACCTTCCAGGGTGGAACCAATCATATTTAGAGATGGGCCAATGATCTTATTTTTAATAGAATCAATCTCATTTATACACAGTCTCATAAAATCATTACTGCAAGGAGCAAGGGGAATAGATGATTCAGCAGAGCTATGGCTCTTGATGAGTTTGGCAACTGAATTAAAAGGAAAATATAGGAATATTCCTATTCTCCTCTGTTAACAAAGATGAATATGCTGCTCTTATTTAACAAAGTGTCGTTTTATGTAGCAGTAAAATGTCTCTCCAGATTGGGAAGGATTCTCATGGGCATGTGGAGCACCATATTTTGTCCAGTTTTCTATCATTATGCTTTAAAATGCACAAATCTACTTTAAACTAAGTAGGCAGCTTCCTATTATTAAGGTTTTGTTAAGACTAGTCTTTTGGGTTTTGTCTGTATAAGATCAACATGCTCAATTTTTTAAATTATTTTTTTCTTTGCTAATTATGTATCTCGTGGCTTTCAAAATTGCACTTTTTTGGCTCCTTTTTTGTCTGTCTTTAAGCAATGGCATTCTTCCTTTCTTTTTCTTCATGAAGGCTAGATTTATGGACTGATTACCCTGCGTTACCAGTGGAACTTTTCAGTTCCTTCAGGGTTCCCACAAATCTTATAATTGCTTCTTATAATGCTGTTCTGCCTGTTGGTTTTTCTAGCTGATCATTTCTTGTTAAGTTCACAGTTGTGCCATATGTATTACTTTTTAAATAATAAAACTTTGCTTAATTAGATGTTAAATACTCAAAATATTGTAATATAACATAATCCTGCTTCTACAGAATATTTTGTTGACCTGTTTGTTTGTAATGATGTTCGTGGAGCTAATGGATTAAAATTATACAGCTATCATTTACTAATCACAGAATGGATACACTGTGTCTGAGCCAAATAAATAATATGATTTTACTAATTGTATACCATTTTGAAATCTATTAGAATGAGTTAAAACACAGCAAATTATGATGACCATTTTAAGACCTTGTAAGTCTATGAAGGTCAGACAGGAGTAAAGTAGATTGTAGCTCGTTTTAGGTTGTCTTCAACTTTATCCAGGACCAGGTCACGGGGTCACAGGAGTAAAATATACCTTATTATTTTTGCAGGAAAGCTATGTGTATTTCAGTCTTGGAAAATATATCTGCTTTTACTTTAAACATTCATCCAGGTACTACAGCCTCCTTGTAACAGAGACAGAACACTTATGAACGAAAAAAGAACCCATCACTTCCTTGATCCCCATCCTATAGTGTAATCAACAATGAAACAAAGGAAAAAAAAAAAACAAAGAAAATGCAAAAAATATAAAAGCAGGCTAAGAAGATCAGGTGATGAGCAGATCCCAAGCTCTTATCTGCCCTTCTTATGCCAGAGGAATGCTGGAGTAAGGTTATAAGAAGTAGGGGCTTCCCTTAGGTTTAACTCTAACCTATAATAACAAAAGCTGAGGAAGATCCTTAGGCTGAGCATGGACCTCACTGTCTCAAAAGCACACGCGCAGGGTAGAGGACATCTGGAAACAAGCAAAATCTGCTGTTGGGATCATTAGAATTTCAAATCATTATCCAGGAACATACATAGCAGTGGTTCTCAAACAGTTTGTTTTCCTTTAGAAACTGAAAAAAATGTACCAACCCTCCAAAGATTGTATATAAAGAACTGAAGAGGATATAGGAAGTGAAGGGATTGAAACCTTATTCACACATTATCCTGAGCAGGATTCTAAACATATATGAGCTTTAGCTCTACCCGTGACATCTGTTATTTCTTATTGTGAAAACAACATCATATATTGCAATATTTGCATTTACAGAGTCAGCCACAAGGGGGGAGATGTGAGACTTTTTTTTTCAAAATTGTTGCACCAAGCAGAAGCAGCTGATGCTTTAGAGTGAAAGTGAGGGAGTCCTTCAGAATGAACACTCGTGGACACATTTAGTCCTCTCTAAGAAACTAAATATACTGACTTATTCTAAGATAGAAGGTCACACAGGGCTCAGTGTTTTCTGTGATTTGAATGGTTTCCATCACTTCCCGTAAGACCTACAAGAAATTAGCCACAGGCATTTTATTTGAGCAGAGAGGCTTTTATGCTAAATGTTCCTGAAGAAAATGGGGAGGGAATTAAAGTCAGTCAATAAAAGTGAGCAAGATGTAGGTTCAGCAGAGTGGTGCAAAGGTTTTGGGCTTGAACACCTGTCACACAAAGCCTGGGAGCTGTAAATGCCATTGATGAAGTGGGCAAGGTCAGATCTAGCCACACCATGGCCTCTGTAAAGGCCTCTTTGGATCTCCGGCGCAAAGCCAGGAGGATTGTGGGACACCTGTCAATCAGGCTGTAGAGGGAAACATTCTGGACACGGCTACTCAGCTGGATGAGGGTTAAGCTGCTTCAAGACAAGCTCAGGACATTCCCACGGAAACACTTGTAACAAGATTATATTAGTACATAATTAAAACAACACAGAAATCTTTTTGGCAAACTGGCAGAGTGCTGAAGGTGAGATTAGAAAGTAGACAGCAGCAAAACGTGGGAAAAGTAGGACTGAAAACATCGACTTTGTGGCCTAGTGATGGAATGGTAACAGATCCAGATTGAACCAAATCTCTTTTGTAGCAATGAGCATCAGTCAACCAATTTTTAAACCCATTTTCTTATAGTTTTATGAAATATTTGATCCATGCATGGTTTGATCTTTTGATGTGCTCTGGGACATCTGCAAAAGATTAAAATGCAAGTCTATAACTTCAGGGTAAACATTTTGTCAGCCTTTATTATGGATTTTATCTTTGTAGTAAAAAAGAAATGTTAAAAAGGTTTTTTCATGAAAAGCTATATGGAGACTTGGTACTTTCAGATGTGAGCCTTCAGCTGGAGTTCCTTGATAGTTTGGTGGTTCTGTTTATAGCTAGCGCTGGCCTCTCCTTCTGTCTCCCCTGACTCTTTTCCGACTCTTTCTAAATCTCCCTCTCCTCTCTCCAGCTCTCTGTGTCAGATGTTGAGTTATTCCTCTGCTGTCAGATTCCTGGGTTTTTGTTGTTTTTTTTTTGTTTTTTTGTGTGTTTTTTCTTTTGGACACAAGATGGAGCAGGAGGCTGTGGCTGGAGCGGCTTTCAGACGCACATCTGTTCCTCATCTGCTCAGTCACTTAAAAGAAGCAGGCTGCCGACACTTCAAGGCCTGAGTGTTTGCCTTCCATGGTATTCAGTGCCCTCCAGCGTAAGCCCAGTGAATCCCTTGTGTGCTAGATCTCCATGAGTAACTTTTTTTGTCCTGCTTCTTCGAGTGTTTCTCTTCTGGGGTTTTTACGGGCAATTCGGGTGGAGATCTGATCTGAGTAATCTTCCGTTCTCCAGAGACACTGTGGAAATTACCCACTGGTTGCCCAAGGTTAATCCTCATTGCCTCAGTGATCTTCAGCCTCAATCAGTCTGATTCAGTTGGCAGTCTTGAGCTTCTCGAGCTCCCTTCAAGTATAGTCTGCCTGTTCGCCCTCCGCCACACCCTGCTCCTAACTCCGCTAAAAAACATTTCGAGTTGGATCTTTCCAGAACAGGACCTCCTCTCATCCCCCTCCTTTCAGCTTGGTTCAGGAATTACCAGACACGTTGCCCCCCTCTGGACTCAAAACTATGTCATTCCAAGTAAGACTGTTCACATTTACTCTAGCTCATGGAATTCTGAGTTGCCTGAATTCATCATATGCCTGCTTTTCCTCTTAGAGCAATGAAAGCCAGATTATCTATCTACAGAGACGGCAAAGACCTTTTGCTGATAATCTGCCTAAATTCAAACTTTCCTCAAATAAATTGTTTAACTGATATTTTGTCTCCTGTGGTGTTCTGCATGTGGGCTAAGTTTATAGAACCCAAACATGACATCTGGCTCTTTTAGCGATAATGGCATATGTAATAAATGTAGTATTTTTGAAGCTTTTGAGGCTAGGGTGTCAGAGTTAGAGTACCGGCTTCGGGCTCCGAGAACGGAGTGATCCACGTAGCAGTCCTCCAGTTCTGAGCAGTCAGAAAGTGACTGGGTGATGGTACGCAAAAAGCGTACTGCTAAATCTTTGCCCACTGGCCACCACCGACCTGTCCACATTTCTAACTGCTTAGTGACGCACCCACTGTAAAACCCACTCTAGTAATTAGCAGCTCCATAGTCAGAAATGTGGCATTATAGACACCAGGGACCATAGTCAAATGTTTACCAAGAGCCAGGCGACATCAAGGCCTACCAGAAACTACAGGCTAAGAATAAGGTTAAATACAGTAAGAATATATTTCACGGTGGTGGTAATGGCATCCGGTTACGCCGATCAATGGTCACTAAAATTAGTGTTGCTTCTGTTTGCCAGTTTGCCAAAAAATTGGCAGACTTAGTAATCTTCTCCGGTCCCCTCCCTGATCTGACCAGTGATGTAATGTTTAGCTGCATGTCATCATTCAATGACATGGTTGTCTAGGTGGTGTCCCAAGAACGATGTGGGTCACATTGGCAATCTAATTAAAATAAAGAAAACTCAAGTTGGGGAAAAATTTAACTGCTGAACCGTCAATTCCCGATATTAGCAGTAATGATTTTGTGGGATTCTGTATGAGTAAGTTTGATAGTATTAAAAAATCAGATCATAGGGCGTGGTGCTGGTGTAGGGGTTAAACGTGTGACCATGTACAGAGGCCTCGGTCCTCGATGTGGCTGTCGCTGGTTCGATTTCCGGACAAGTCGACCTTTGCCACATGTCTTCCCCTCTCTCTACACCCCTTTAGTGTCTGCCTACTTTCGAAACAAACGCAAAAATAAAGGCCACTAGAGCCTAAAAAGTAACTTAAAAAAAGAAAATAAGATCATCAACATCCCTCTTAATAAGACTGGTTTATCTCTGGAACGAGAGGCAGCATTTGAGGTAACTATAAAACCTGAACTGGGTTTAGAATGTTTTGATCCATTCTATTCTATTCTATTCTATTCTATTCTATTCTATTCTATTCTATTCTATTCTATTCTATTCTATTCTATTCTACTCTCCCAGTCTGCATTATTTGTCAAGTTTCACTTATACAGTAACTGTTCTCATCACGATGGTTGGATAAGAGTATATAAACAAAATATTTAGATTTTTCAACTTGTGCAAATTTCGTTTGCTAAACTTTGCAAGTGCATTGCTGCACTTCAACATACTTGCCAAAAACTTGCCTTT
Source organism: Jordanella pulchra (assembly GCA_034780135.1). Taxonomy (NCBI): domain Eukaryota; kingdom Metazoa; phylum Chordata; class Actinopteri; order Cyprinodontiformes; family Cyprinodontidae; genus Jordanella; species Jordanella pulchra. The sequence goes on from JAUZNJ010047054.1 coordinate 14,947, forward strand.
AGTCTTCCTAGAATCGCAAGCTTTGCTTTGCTCCACCTCACAGCACTCTTGAGCCATTCCCTACAATACACGTATTGTCTAAACTTTTTCCTCCAGGTATGAAATTCATAGTCGGTGTGAACTGACCCTAACTGTTTTAAGGGGTTTAATTATTTAACTGATTGTAGATTAAAGTATGGTAGATAATAGCCATTTTTAAATAATCTTTCTTGACTTACACAGATCAACTCACATTTGTTCTACTTGAAAAGTGTTTTCTTATCTAGTTCTGCAAAGTACTTAAAATAATTTTGAATTTTTTTCCTGGTAACATTCTACTTCACGGAAACAGTGACATCACTAAAAAGAGTCTGAAGTCTGGACACATTTTGTGCAAAAGAGCGAGTTGTTTCAGATGGATAAGATCATTTTCTAGATCTAGATCTCATAACTTACTGTTGTTTCTTTTCAGATGTTCCATTTTGTATTTACCAACTAATATTTATTTGTAATCTTTTTTTTTCTATAGACAACATATTCTCCACTTTCACTGTAGACAAGCTGGTCTGTGTGTGTTAAGATTGTATTTGCTTCACGCTGGGGAGGTCTCAGCATCCTCCACTAGCCGCAAACTAAACTCCCCCTAAGGAAATACATTACATCAGGGAGAAAATGGAACGTCCCGTGAAACTTGTGGTGATCCCATCTGTGACTAACCTCTGACCCCTTGTCCCAGAGGATGAGCAAGGCTGTGGGGTTGTGATGAAAGGGGATAAGAAAGTGAGAAGAACACCAAGATGATTGAATTTTGTTTTTTGGTTCAAGAAGGGGGTGTAAGGATTTACCAAGAAATTGAACCCCCTCCTTTCCCTTCTCTTCTTCCCTTGGTATCTACAGCACCTTGCAGCTGTCCCTTTTCCCTCTAATTTTTCTCTGTCAGATTTCAGCCTATAATTAGCAGAAAGACCTCAGTGACTCTCCACGCACATGGAAGTGGGTGCCTGGGTTACCCAGAACTAATAGTCTAAATCCACCTCCGCACACACACTCATCCTACCCACCAAGACCCTAGATTGAAAGAGTGACAGGTTCATATGTAGAGTCTTCAAGCTTAACTTCGTTTTGACTGACCAAGCAGCGTTAAAGGGTAACCCCGCAGAGGTCTTCTCCAAAACGCCTAGCGGCATCTTTAAACCCCATGGAGTCTTTCTCCCTGCTTGACATTCCTGTCATGGCATTAAGCCCCCCACCTGCTGCCCACATCGCATTTAAAGAGCAGTTTTATAGAACCGGCTGGGTATTCAGAGGTCTGGGAAGTTCCAAAGAAAATGCAACGGCCAACATGGGTGCACTGCCTTTGACTTCTCTGGAAACACAGTACCAGCAAACTCTGAGAACTTTTCCATTACAACTCACCCGCCTCCAATCACGTGAAACTGAGGTTGATAATCAAATAACAAGGTCATGCTGTGGGTAAACAGGGTTTGTCTTTTGTGTTGGAAAATTAAGGAGCATGCCTGGACTTTCATCAAAATTATTGTGTGTTGTTTTCTCAGTACACTCAAGTTTCCTCGCTTAGACCAACAGTGCGAAGAACTAGCAACTTCTGGTCAACCTTAGGCTTATCTGTGAAGATGGCTGTCTGTTTGGTGTGAAGGGTAGGCCTCCTTGTCCATCAGTGTATTACACAAGCTGCTACAGCAGTCATGGGGGGAGTTAGGGTACACTGCTGCATACCACTATACACACACTCCCCCTCCCCATGGACATGTCACCATGTCTCAGAGATAAACAAGACAACCCTGCAACCACAAACCTACTCCCACCTTGGGCCATTTGAGCGACCACTTCCAACCATGTTCAGAGCTGAAGAATGTTTTTGGAAACGAGGTTAAGAGACAACAGAGAAATTCAGATTTCCCCCTACTTAAGCAATAAGAAGTGAGAGACAAAAACCTACCCATGGAAAAGCCTAATTTAACTGCTGCTTAGTACTTCCATTTTTTTTTATTTGCTCACTTGATATATAAGGGTGGTGTAATATGAGAATATTTAGATTTATTGAAGGATTTTGATATTTTTTTCTTTTCATGTTAATCATGAATAACATGGTTAATCAGAAATACATTTTTATGCCCTAATGTTTGCTGTCAGAAATAAGCAGCATTTCACATTTTTCTTCTTAACTGCACCTTTGAAAGGTAAACCTAGGCCGAATTATTGTTTTTTCTTTGGATATTGCTTTATTGCCTTGTAAATAGCTGGTGATCTCCAGGCTGTAACCCACCTTTCCCCCAAAGACTGCTGAAGATTGGCACTCATTCTTTCATGTAACAGACAGACCAGCAAATGTGGAAGGTGGGTGGAGGATAAGGACAGTTTCTTTACTTTGATGAAAGCATCTCAAACTATACTGACGTTTCACATCTATAAACAACAGCACTAACACTTTCTATAGAACTGCGGCCCTTCTAATCTAATGATCTGCTTAGTTCTAAAAATGTATATCTAAGATGGAGTCAAAAGCCTTTGAAAACTCAACAAAAACCACTGCCAGGAGCGATCCTTTCATCTTTGAGCGGCAGGCGATTTGTTCCATCACATTTTGTCACACCCCTTTGCCTTCCTATTGTCCATAATATCAACAATCTTCCTAATTCCTGGATAACTTCTGAGTCCATGCTACTCCAAAAGCTGATTGGGTGAGCAAATAAATGAGTTTATGAACATATCCACATGCATATACCCATTGACATTTGCCTACACATATCTTAATTCATGTGGTTATTGCACATAGCTAAAACAAGCATAACCACTGCAAAATTTGTATACACCCGACTTGATGTTTACCGTCCTTCCATCTCATGTGTTTGTCACAAAACCAGTTTAAGTCTTTTCCTAAACAGTCTCATGTTTAGACTTCGCTTTAATTAAACAGACCCTGTATCTCTTTCAGCAAAGTTTTTATTTGCTGTCTGGTAGCTGTTTTTGTTTAACATTAGTTTGAGGTTTTAAATTTCACCAGATCAGAAATTTCAAGCAAGCAAGGACGAATGATCAATTGATTTGTGTGATAATGATTACATTAAAATTGTTTTTTTAAGCTTTCTTACCTAATCCTATTTTATCTTTAATTTTCCATTTCTATGAAAACAATCTTTGTTTTTTCCTTGCTTTTTGACATTCAGTCCCTGATTGGTTGACGTGACCAAATTAAAAGAAAAGTTTAGACTTTTGAACTCAAGTGAAATTTGAGTTGTTTCCACTGCAGGTTTCAATCTACCTCCCTTTGCGTCTCTATGCATCACTTCAGACCTCCATGCACCTGGGATGTAAATCACTTCTTTTATTTACTCCATTAGCTTTTGTTGTAAATGTACCATAAGGACTGACTAATCTCCAAAATAATAATAATCCATTAGAAAATCTTTAAGAACCACTGACGTGATGGTCACCAGGCATCAAACAATGATGCCTTGTAACTCATTGCTGAAATTCAGTATGACTTGGATTTATCTAATAGACTTACTAGGAACAAAATTTTGAAATGAAATGACTGGAGTGAAAATCTTTTAATTTTTTGAAAAATAAAATATATGAACACATATATTGGTTTTTAAACCCACACCAGCGTTTTGGGAAACAGGGCTTCAGTTTCCACTTCATGTAAGATATATAATGCACTCTTGCTGCATTACTTTTCTGTTCCATGTGCATCAAGGCTTCACAGTTTAGACCTTAAATAAAACTAAATATGTTCACATTCATTTATTGGACTCAAAGGAGAATACATCTTTTGTCACCAATAAAACTTTGACTTATAATGCACAAGTTTGGAAAAATACATTACATATGACACATCATTTTACACTAGAATTTATTGCACCAGAGAGACTGAGAATAATATGATAAATTGAATAATTCCAGTCATTAGTACCATTTTTAAAATGGTAAAATTGATCAATATAACTATGAGCACAACTTTTGTCTGCGCCCTGAAATGTCAAAGATAAATTTAGCAGCTACTCCCCAGAAATTTGCCTTGGCCAATAACCACAACCTCTTAGAGCACAGTCTACTTTTAAAGGAAGCAAAAGAAGGTCACTGTAAAAAAAAAAAAAAAAAAAAAATCACAACAGGCTGAAATCCAAGTATTACTATTTCCAGCACAACACCAACTTATAAGTCTGCGTGCAAAATGAGACAAATGCTGCCCCACATTTCAGACGCTGTAATATTTCCGAGGAAACTCGACACTCATCCTAGTGTAAACCGTGTCGTTAAAGGTATTATAAAGTCATTCTTTTCCTCCTTTTTCTCACACTTCGTTTGGGCATTACTCTGGTTTACAGAGGCTCTTTGTGGTTATGGTGGATTTGCGTGGTTTATCAAGTTTTGCTGGCTCTTCTCAGTTAAAACCCTACAACACTAAATCACACATATGTCTGAACAGATGTAGGCTTTACTGGCTATGGTGAACACATTTTATGGAGCACTTTTCTTTAAGTTTTTTTATCTTTTATTTCCCCTTTGTTCACCAGCTCTCACACAACAACAGTCTGACCTTGAATTCCTGACTGAAGATATTGTAAGGCCTGAGTTTGAATCATTAAGTTCTTCCCTGCAGTTTTGATTTCCTGAGCTCTAAGTTTTAACGAGAGTAGGAGGCATCTAAAGTTAGCTGAAGAGAATTGTAAACAAGCTACTTTGCTGTTGTGATGCGAAAGGTAAGCATACAATAATGTAAACGACAAAAAATTTAAAGGAGGCTTGTGAAAGAAGCCGAGACAAAAACAAAATGATAAAAAAAAACATTGAAGCGTTGCTTTTTGAGTGACAGGTTCATGTGGGGAGGTCTTTACCATAGCAACATAACTCTGGTTGCTAGGAATAACACTAGCAGATGGATGGGTCGTCTGATTTTCCGCAGTGACCGACAGCAAGACACAGCATCTGCTGGTGTGTTTATTTGTGTGCGTCAGCATGTGTGCTCCTACGTCTGAGTGCCTATACGGCCGGCGAGTGTGTGTGTGTAAGGACATGCCTGGCACGGTGAAAAGTATTAGATACAGGGGGACAAATAATTAAGTGACATCAGCTGGTGAGGTCTGGGAAAAGGTTGCCGGTGCAAATATAGATCTGTTTTTCTTTTTTTTTTTTCCAATAAATCGTTGCCGTTGCAAAGCACAGACCTTTGGATTGACAGAAAACACTGTGAGGCATTCACATCATCCCTGATTAATGTGACAGACACAGGTCTTTCAAGCGGGCCGGAAATAGAAATGCTTTGGACAAAACAAAACAAGGAACCTGTCCGACAAAACCAGACAATTCAAACTGTGCACTTAAAGTTTGAAGGACACAAAACTGAACAATTAATCAAATGATTAAAGTTACATTTCACATGTTTTTTTCCTTTTATTCATATAAAGTAATTAAATTCAACCAAAAGCTGATTAAGTGTCACATTTATTAGTTTTGGCATGTTAGCAAGTTTCCTTGTTTATAAACTTAAGTGAACTATCTAGGACAGGGGTGCTCAAACATTTCACCCTGTGACCCCAAAAATGAAAAACACAACGGACTGGCAACCCCCTAAAAATACATGAGGTTACTTGACGCTATATTTATCTATAAATAAAACGTGAGAAAATTATCTTTTTAAAATACATGTATTTTTATAATAATATATAATTATATGATTCATCACTTTAAAGTATTTTTTTTTCATTAAAAGAGACATTTGATTATTTATTTGTGAATTGTTACAATTCAATGGTATATTAAATGCTTAATTAATGTATTTGATAAATAAATGATTAAAAGAAGAATTTTGTACACAAAACCTTATTGGATATTTATGTTTTACATATTTCATGTTTGGCCCTCCATATAATCTCATCACAATGATTGTGGAAACCATCTCATGACCTCCAGCTTGGTTCCTCTTCATCTCCTCATCTAGAGCATAAACATCACATTTACATCTCTAGACTCTGGTGTTTTAATTTGACTGTTTTTGTTTTTTGGGGGTGAGTAAAATACAAGTAACAAAACAAAATCACATTTCCTGGTAAAGTTAGTAAAAGTTTGACTGGTTTCAAAGACATTAAAGTTACAGCGGTCAGCTTATTTCACCCATTAAAAAACTCTTTAACCCAATTTAAGCATCAACTCACTCTAAAAAATGGGGGAGTTAAGTTGATGATAACATGAATTAGGTTCGATAAACTTAATTCAATGACTTCTTACCAACTGAAGCACATCATTTAGGTCCTTTCTAAAGACCAAGCTTACTTCCAGGTTTTAAAATCATTTTACAGTGGTTAGTTTTAATATAAATGACAAAATGATTTGTAATCTCATAAAAAATCCTGATTCAAATAATAAATAAAGTTAAAAGCATTTATATACTAAATTCCAAATACTTTAATGATTAAAACACAAAAGGGTATTTGACGCCTTTGTAAGGGTTTATTATTTCTAATGCATTCAGATTCAGATATTTGTGACAGTTACACAAAACGTGGTGAAACTCCAGTAAATAAACTGTTAACTAATCTTTATCATCACACTCTTGCATTTTACAACATCTCACGTAATTCAAATACATTTAAGTTACACAGGTAAAGAGTTTAAATATACAAACAATAGTGCTGTAATGTAATAATGTAAATTATTATATATATATATTTATATATATGCAGTCATAAATAAAATATATTGGAATAACTTAAAATTATATAAAGTTTTGTTATGTTGTGTTGATTCATTATCAAGATGTGTTGTTTATACAAGCGAAGTTAAATCGAAGTTAAATATTATCAGCAGTAATGCTTGTCTACTGATTTACTGGACAGTTTGACCCAGTGTAATACATGTGTGAAGACTGTCAGTAAACACCTTATTGTATGAGGGTGTTGAGCCACTGTGCTGGAGGGGACTGGGTGTGAGTCACTAGCGGCATGATATGTGGCTCAGGGCCTTACATCAGCATCACTGGGACCAGCATCATCAATGACAGGCCATCCAGTTCTCCAAAGTTAAACACTGGCACCAAACTCTGAACATATCTGTGGCACAGAGTCATTCAGTCTCATAAAATTAGCACCTTTCTCAAAAAATAAAAAAAGAGTAGATTTGATTCATAGGTGGGTGGAACATATTTGGCTGACATCTGTGCAGTAGTTAATGACAAAGCTGATGATATTTCTGTTTTTATTGACTTGTCAGTTCTTATCATAGTGCTTCTCTGTAAACTGCCTCTGGGGGTTGAGATGGGCTTAGTTCCTGGAAAGATGAGCAGGAGTGTGGCACTGAAAACATCTCACTGTTAGGATGAAGTCGGCTGCTAAACTTTTGAAAGAGAAAAGTCAAACAGTTTTATATAAGACCTTAGAAATGTATTCACACTCTGACTATGATGACCCATTACATTTACTGTACTGTACTTCATCGTAATGAAAACATCCTGCAGAAGGAACAGAACCTGAAAATAACTAGGTGCTTCATTAAAAGGGGACAAAAGTGTGGTGTTCCTTTACATCTAGAGCCCTTTACTCTGATACACCTAAATCACACAAATCTAGTAATGATCAAACCTTGATGTGAGAATTTGTGGAGCAAGAATTCAAGCCAGACAACAGAGGATCAGTTTTAAACAGATCAGAGAGGGATTGTGGCAAAAATATGATCTTGGAGAAAAAACAAGGTCATAACAGACAGGCAGGCAGAAAATACGCTGACTCACCATGAGGTTGACAACAATCTGGCACCAACGTCTGGTCTGAGCTAGGCTTATAAAGGCAGTAGCAAAGGTCGAGAAAATGAGTGTTGATAAGTAATAGAGCAGCAGAGTAGATGGAGATGAGAAGTAATTAGACCAGAGCTGATGACCACAATCATGACAAAACCTGCCTGTAAATAATCTCAGTATGAATGAAGCTTTCCTGTCAAGGCCACAGATGTTTGTGAGAGAAAATGAATGAAAAACAGCATAATAAAAGAGGGATATTTATAGCAGCACAGGATAGTTAAAAAGTATATCAGGCTGTGAAATATTTAAACAATCAATTAATCAATAGAAATAATGTGACCCAACGGCACACTTACACAGTTTAGGTAGGTTTGTAGTTGTGCTAAAGAGAGCATTGATCACGACATAACAAACAGCCAAGAGGCCTTTAGTAACTTTAGGGGTTCTGTGAAGAGCTACAGTTGTGGTCAAAAGTTTACATACACTTGTAAAAAACATGATATCATGACCCAGCAGATTTGGTCACATTTTCAGCAGAGCCATAATAAATTTATCAAAGAACCAAACTTTATGAATGTTTCTTGTGACAAACAAGTATGTGTTCCGATCACTCTATCACAGAAAAATAAGACTTGTAGAACTTATTGGAAACTCAAGACAGCCATGACATTATGTTTTTTACCAGTGTATGTAAACTTTTGACCACAACTGTACTGGTGAGGTGGGAGAATCTGTTGATAAGTCTTGCAAATATTCCCTGTATAGAACAATCGGCACAAAGAAAAACACCATTTACAGAAAGACAGGATGTCTAGCTTCCATTTTGCCAGAAGTCTTATTGGAACCTAGAAGCAAACGAGTTGAAGAATGTTAGAATGGTAAACAAGCATAAAGAAGAAAAACAAAACAAGAACATAACCTGCAGGACCTGATTTAAGTCAGTTAATGGATCGTACTTTATCACATTAATCACTACTAAATCTGTTCTATCTCTTTACTTATCAGGATATAATTATTCAGCACAGGCATATTTACAGATACGAATACTGAGGAAAACACACCAGTTTTAGAATACACACACACACATGCGTGCACACCCACACACACACACACACACACCCACCGTCTCCTACACGATAGGTCACAAACATTTTATACTCTGTAAACAAGATACAAATCCTGACAACTTTGCACACAAAGTTGAGTTCAGTCTGAGCCTCCAAAGTAAACCATCTCTGCCAATTCAGCACGTGTTCTTCACAAAGACTCACTGTAGTTATCACCTTAAGTGTGAACGCACCACTCTCCCTGCCTTTTCATAAACAATGTGGACGGCCAAGCAAAACATCATCATTCCATCTATTTACTCTGAAAAAGATGTAATCTCTGGCACTGCATATCTCTGAGTGTATCTTAGGCCAAAGCAGGGTTAGCTTTGGTGCTGCCCGCTATTTCTCTGACTCCTCAACAAACTTATTTGATCTGTGCATTCCAGTGCTGTGGCTCACCGAAGCTTGGGGGCAGCGTTGGTAACCTAAAGGTTAGAGAGGCAATACTGTGCCCAAAGCGTCTGGAGGATAACAGCGGGATGGACAGAATGAATGAATGAATGAATGCAGCAGTCTGGAGCTTAACAGAGCAACACTGTGACTGGGCTGTGTGGATATTGGGTGTGAATGTGTTTAACTGAGTAAAGCATGTTATAAACACCAACAGACGCAGTTTAAAATTAGATTACTTTAATTCAGATAACTCCACACTGCTCCAGTTGATACACATGGGAGGTTTGTTGTTTTAAATGTCTAACTTGTGATGTTAGCTTAATGAAAGTGGGCCCTGGGTGGTGTGCTGTCATAGTTTTTAAAGCCTTTTGAATATAGGCAAAAAGTTTATTTTGGGTCTCATCCAATTATGGAATATAGTAGCACGTGCTTGCTGTGTCCTCTTTAATACTTAAGAAAAAATAAAAACATCTCAACCTAGGATTTCTGCAGCTTCTCCTGAGTTTCTATGACTTAAACTTTCTGATTCTAGGTCTTTTATTTATTTTTTTGGGTATGGGAATCTATTGGTAGATTATCGTGAGAGCCATACAATTGGTAATTTATTGCCTAACCCTGCTGTTAAGTTTGCCTGTTAGCTGGTCTCTGTTTTATCCAACTTTATAGAGCCAATGCTCTATCACAGGCAGAAATTTCCTGTGGCGCTCAGTGGTGCATCTGGGTAAAAGGAGTCTTCTGCTGAAGGAACTCGTCTGCTGGACCAGTATGCTGTGGAGAGGATGGGAGTCATTGTCTAAGATGGACTGAAACCTGGGCAGCATCCTCCTCTCTGTGATGGTCGTCACAGTGTCCAGCTCCTCCCCCACTACATCACCGGCCCTCCTGATCAGTTTGTTCAGTCTGTTGTAGTCAGCGACTCTCAGCCCACTACCCCAGCATGTGACAGCAAAGAAAAGTGACAGACTCATAAAACATCCTCAGCATTGCCCCACAGATGTTAAAGGACCTAAGCCTCCTCAGGAAAAAGAGTTGTCTCTGGCCCTTCTTGTAGACCTCCTCGCTGTTTCTAGTCCAGTCCAACTTATTGTTAAAGTACACTCCCAGGTACTTATACTCCTCCACAGTGTCAACATGAACCCCCTGTATGGAAACAGGCGTCACGGGTGTTTTTGTCCTCCTCAAATTCACCATTAGCTCCTTGGTCTTTGTCACGTTGAGCTGCAGATGGTTCAGCTCACTCCAAGTGGCACAGTTGTCCACCACCATCCTGTATTCTCTCGCATCACCCCTTTCAATGCAGGCGACAATTGCTGAGTCATCAGAGAACTTCTGAAGGTGGCAGGACTCCGTGCAATAGTTAAAGTCTGAGGTGAAAAGGGTGAAGAGGAAGGGGGAGAGGACAGTCCCCTGAGGGGCCCCAGTGTTGCTGACTGCCCTGTCAGACACACAGTTCAGTAGGCGTACATACTGTGGTCTGCCCATCAGGTAATCAACAATCCAGGACATGATGGGGCCTCCACCGGCATTGCAGTCATCTTCTCACCCAGTAGAGCCGGGCGGAGGGTGTTGAATGCACTGGAGAAATCAAAGAACATGATTCTCACAGTGCTCGTCGGCATGTCGTGATGTCTGTAGACTCTGTTCAGCAGGAAGATGATGCTGTCCTCAACTCCCAGGTGGGGCTGGTAGGCGAACTGTAGTGGATCTGTGAAGGGCCTGACCATGGGCCTTAGCTGCTCCAGGACTAGCCTCTCAAAGGTTTTCATGATGTGGGACGTCAGCGCCACCGGTCTGTAGTCCTGTGGATCACTAGGGTGCGGCGTCTTTGGCACAGAAACAAGGCAGGACATCTACCACAGCACAGTGACTCTCTGGAGGAGCATGCTTAGGCTGAAGACCAGGCTAAGTACCCCACACAGCTGATAGGAACAAGCTTTGAGACCCTGGGGAGTACACCATCAGGGCCTGCAGTGTGCTTAGCTGTCTTCTCACCATGTCAGTGAAGGACACTGTAGTGGAATCAGTAGAGGCGGGGGTGAGGTCCTCAGGTTGTGGAGGAACTGATGTGAATCAGGGGGGAAGGGTCGAATCAGTGGATGTAGATTGAGGTGGTGAGGAGCTGACAGGAGGTCTGTAAGGAGGAGGGGGGCGGGAAGGTGGAGCGGTTGTTGTAGGGAAGCCAGCAGTAGAGGGTAGTGGGGGATGGACCGCAGTATCAAACCTGTTGAAAAATAGGTTCAGTTCATTGGCCCGTTCCACGCGACCTTCCAACCCCATGCCAACGGACTTCTGGAACCCTGTGATGGCTCTCATCCCACTCCACACATCCCTCATGTTGTTGTTCTGGAGTTTATTCTCCAGCTTTCTCCTGTATTTGTCCTTGGCCTCCATGATTTGACATTTGAGTACCCCCTGCACTCTCCTCATCTCCTCACGGCTGCCATCTCTGAATGCCCTTTTCTTCTCATCCAGGATGGCCTTTATGTCTTTGGTGATCCATGGTTTATTGTTAGCGTAACAGGTGACTGTCCGAGCTGGAACATTGTAGTCCACACAGACGTTGATGTAGTCCGTGATGCACTCTGTGAGCCCATCGATGTCCTCCCCATGGGGCTCCCAGAGTGCAGGCCAGTCAGTCACCTCAAAGCAGGCCTGCAGTGCCTCATAAGCCTCCTCCAACCACCTCCATACAGTTCATGTGGTCGTTGGCTTCCTCTTCACGAGAGGCACATAACAGGGTTTGAGATGAACAAGGTTGTGATCTGACCTGCCCAGGGAGGGGAGAGAAGAGGAGATGTATGCATCTTTAATGTTATCATACATCAGGTCCAAGGTCCTCTCTTCTCTGGTAGGGCAGCTGACATATTGTTTGAAGGTCAGCAGGACTTTGTTCATGGTGACATGGTTAAAGTCTCCCGACATCATAATGAAGGCATTAGGATGTTGGGTCTGTATTGTGGAGATGGTAGAATGAATGATGCTGCAAGTAGATGTTGGATTTGAAGAGGGAGGGATGTACAGGACAACAGTGATCACGTGTGGGATCTCTCTTGGCAGCTGATATGAACGGAGTCCAACTACCAGCAGTTCAACATCTGGGCTACAGAGCTGTTTTTTAATGGTGATGTGACCGCATAACACCACCTGCTGTTTACTAGAATGTGAAGCCCCTCTACTTTCCGCTTACCACTCTTAATGTCCCGGTCGGCCCGGACGGTATGAAAGCCATCCACGGAGACAATCTGGTCCTTGTGCAGCCACGTCTCAACGAAACACATCAGACTGCACTCCTGGTACTCCGGTTGGCTCCGTGTTTGAGCCGTTAGCTCGTCCATCTTGTTGCTAAGGGACCGCATGTTTCCCATAATGACAGAGGGGAGACACCGCTTAAATCTTCTCTTTCAATAAGCCCATCCCGTCTTTACCCTCCTTTCCTCCCCTGATGTTGCTTTCCTCCTCTACAACCTTGGCGTGTTTTCCTCCAGAGGTCGCTTGGTATTACAGCTGGTCTGGCTACCACGCCAGTCGGCATTAGAGCGATCAGCTGTTTTCTGGAGTAAACAAAGGCAGCGTGTCCTGGTGGAAACGGCATGATGAAAACAACACAAAAAACAACATGAAAAATACAAAACCTCCCTGAAAAAGGCCTCTTTATAGAGCACGATACTTCACAGAGTTATCGTGAAAAAAACAAGAACAATTCAAAAAAGATAAAAGTAAGAAAGTTAAAAGCAACTGAAGCGGTGTAACTGCAGCATGCTGCTTTTCAAGCATGCACACATAAATCTTCTAAAAAACGTCACCTCCAGTTGCCTAAACTGAACTTTCCAAGCTACCCCATAAAAGTCACTACTCAAGAGACTTTGGAAAAATTCTGGCAAAGAATTGACTGTCGCTCTTGGATGGCATGAAGAGGCTTGAAAAAGTTGTAAACAGCTGTGTTTTCTACTTCCTCCTATAGTGTGGTGTTGTCAGTGTTTTGTGCATTTTGTGCTGTGCATACCTCCACTGGAGCTGGAATGAGGGAAAACTCACAGAGAGAATATAAATGCTGCAGACACTGTGACTTCAGCACAGATTATACGTGTATCAAGCATAACCCAAGCTTTTGGTGATTGCAATGAAGCAATCGTGCATTTAGTGAAATTTGTTAAAGTTGAAAGACCTAAACTTTTTTTTCTTTTTATGTCACAACAACCAATGAGGGACTAGATGAGGTTGTGTCATAGGGTGGAGTGCAGCAGAGGCTAGCTTTTTTCAATAAAAATTGAAGATAGAGATAACATTATATTATATTACATTCAAATAGGGAGTAATCTACATATAATGCTAAAAGAATAAAGCATTTTAAGGTTTAACAGAATTTATCCCAATCAAGTATGACACAACATTTGATAATGAACAAATCCTACAGAGAGACAATCCCTATACCTCAAGCTTGGTCCCTCTTCATGAAGAGCCCCCTGTTACTTAGTTTTTCATACCCTTATATACTGAAACCACCTCTCGTTAGGCTCCATCTCTCACCCCCAAAGTCCAAGCATGCAGTTTTTCTGCATTAACCCCCTAAACCTCAACATGTCCATGTAAACTAACAAACGTATACAGAATAAGCATGCATGTAACAGTATACAATTAATATTCATAATCTATCCTTAATAACCCCCCTAGTTGAGGTGGTCAATAAACCACCTAATTACTTTAAGCTTTGCAAAAAGCAGCTGTAATCCAGGCATAGCTTCTGGACTCAAAGCATCTCTAAATGATCTGCTGGACCCAGAGATGCTGTCCCAGGGATGTTTGGCCTTTTCAAAGTAAATGAAGCACTGTGAGTGGCGCTGGAAGATCCTACATGTTGAGGTGAAAACACACAAACAGCAGATTCTATGACTTATCGGCACCTTTTGTCCGTTGTTAAATTTCTGCTTAAATGTTAGGTGAGCAAAAGTCCCCAAAGTGGCAACTCTTGTGCTGGTTTCATATTCAGGGTGAACCATTATAACAAACCTCTGCAGCTTTCACAGAACAGTTGGATTTACAGTGACCTTAAATTACACACATGTGAACAAAAATAGTGACTTTTGAAGGGACTTTAAAAAGCTCCAGAGTCGTACACTTCTTTGTGTTAATCGACCACATGAAATTCTAATACAGGGTTGAGGTTATAATAAGAGAAAAGCAAGACCAAACAAAAGGCACAATCCACCGACTGTATCCAGTTTAACAGACAGATGCAGTACAGGCAAGGAGTATTGTCACCACCTGCTAATATGTGTTGAAGAACATGCTGACAATTACAGCAAGCCAAGGTGGTGAGAGATGAATGTGTGTGGTGAGGAATTTCCATGTGATGTGACGATATCTGGAACCTGCGATGGCTGTCGGCCAGCATTCTGCTGTTTTTTCCTCACCATTGTGCCCTCAGATTTCCACTGGCCTTTAATGCGAAAAGCCCACCCTGATGTAATTTGCTCTCCCTTGAATCTTGGGACTAATGCTAAAGGTTGCACTGACCCCATGAAACGCCTCCGCAGCAGTGTATTAAAATCCAACTGACCAGGGCTGCTGTAATATAAACTTTATTGCAACCATAAGTGATGCCTTTCAGGAATTCACCAAGAATGGATAGTTAACCTTTCAACAACCGAAATATAATACACTAATGCACAAAAGAACTGATTTATTGTTTTATTAATATTTCAAGAAGCAAACTGTAGCTAAACATGCCAAACATGAACAAACGGCCTGCTTTAAAAATCAAAACTTAGTCATAAAAGCAGGTAATTTTCACCTTTGTTTTCACAAACAATTATGTATTTATACCCAGGATTTGAGATTTTAATATAGTAATATATATAATAAAAGCCCTATTATTATGCAAGTTTTCTATTTACATGCTCTATGTATTGTACATATGTGCTGTACCTTGTGGTCTATCTTTATCTCCATCTAGCTGAACAGGTGTAACCTAACGCGCAGCCAAAGCCTTCTGGAAATGTATCCACATAAATCAATTTAGATATAATTACAGACAAAGCTATTTATCAGTCAGCAACAGCTCATATCATGTCTTTTGAAATGATTATCGCAGCAAGCTATTTTGGCTGATGTAACTCATGGATGACCAAATTGTGAGCGTGTCTCATGCAGCTTGCAGAGCTAAAGGCTATGCTTTGCTGTAACACACCAAAGTTTGACATAGATTCTGTTATTTGGAAGGGATTTTTATTTTTTTCATTGGTAAAATACATCTCTCATGCTGAGCTTTATAGAGGGCAGGACTTTATAAGCAGGAATTAAATGATCTGTAATATTCTCAGTTCTGTGACAGTGTTTGCCCACTCACTGATTTATTCTGCCTCTATGTGACCCTGAAATGTTTAAATCAACCAAAAAGAATCTGAGTAAATTCAAAATGCAGCTTTCAGAGCTTGGACCTATGTTTAATATTAATTTCTGCTGTAACAATTAAACTTTCTAATTGTACCGATTGCCTTCTAATGTTTGAAATAACTTGCAATAAATCCTTCATTTCTACCCATTCTGCTTTGTTTATTTTTTTGTATTGAGGCACACCAGAGCTTTTTGAGTATAAACGGCTTGTCTGAGTGTACTCTTAATCTCATTTGGGTTTTACCCTGGACTTAAAAGAAAAACAAAATTTGTTTTTGCTTGATATATTTTTCTGGCCATTCAAGGTAGAGCTTCAGATCACTGTGCTGACATATAACCTCAGAGTGCTTGAGCTAAAGATCAAAAGTTGATGCATAAAGTCAGAACTTAATTGAAAGGACAGACTATGACCCCCGTCTCTGCACTCGTGGTTTGCTTTTTCTGCGCCTGTAGCCTCTCTCCTACTGCTGTGTCGCAGTGTTTTTCTGCACTCGTGTCTGACAAAGTAAACCTCCTGTGATCAGATACTTTACAAGATAATTGCAGAATTTATTGTTTCAGAAACAACAATCCAGTTTCTGAAGCTTCAGAACTTTAGATATGATTTTTATTTCCTAATAATTTCTGTTGCTGAGGCAGTAAAGCCTTTAAAATATTTTTTTGTAGACTTCCTGGATAAGTTGTTGATGTATTCTGAAAACGTTAGCACCTGCTAAATGTCTTCTTCATTTGTGTTGCTTTTCTTCCTCTGAAATCTTCTACTCAATAAGCCTGAATCTGTAGATTCATAACTTTGAATTTTGCTTTAAAGGTTTCTTTGTCAATTTCTTCAATTCAAGCGTTCTCTTCTGTAGGTAGGATCTCCACAGAAACCCTGTTTAAGAAAAAAAACAGTGTGTTTTTTTGAATAGTTGAGAAGTTATTTGGCAAATATGTTAATCTATAAGTAAATGTGCTTTATTCAATGTAAAAAACATAGCATGTTTAAATAAACTAAACTGAATTATACAGTTATTAAATGATCATAATAAAACTAGCCCACTGGATTCAGGTTGCTGATTGGAAGGATTTGTGTCTCACATGGAATCTAGCAAAGTGCTGATTAATTAGAAGGCAGCTAATTGGTTGTTGTCTGGAATAAATGTAATGACCTGCTGACACACACAGCATGAGCTGTGTAAGTGATCAGGCCAATGGCAGTGTGACAGGGAGGGGGGGGGGGCACAGA